>JARKIE010000363.1:0-89100 GCA_029378255.1 Mycena rosella | reverse complement strand
CAGCTCGTGCCATCTGGGCCTACCTCCACAGCAAAGGTGCCGCGCCCTACAATTGGAGTGATGCATCGTCTCTCGCTCGCTGTACTATGCCGGCGAAATGGAGAGTAAGTTCCCGGAACTTCGGCTATGTGAACTCAGTACCAAAGCTCACCGGCTGGCGACTCTTGGCTATCCTGGGTGGCGAGAGTCGTACTTTGCCAAGTACGGTAACTCCAAGGAGAACGACATGCTCGCAAAGGCGGACCCCGACATCCTCGACTCCGCCGCAGTGACAGCTATTTCTGGACAGAAACGCCGCGCCTCCGAGGATCTAGCTGGTTCTAGTGATCAAAAGAAACTGAAAGTAGCCCACCGACGGCGTTCACACAAAGCCATCCCGACCGCGTCCCCAGAACACTCCCCAGCACCTTCTCCCGTCGACACCAATCAATTACCTCCGCCCCGCGATTCCCAGTCCACTGCTCCCCCTATAGCTGCGCATCCAACGGCGGCGCCAGAAGCGGTGTCGGCTGTTGCATCATCTTTGGCTCAACCCTCGCCTATGTCTCCCATCGTTCCCTCTGTATTGAAACCTGCTTTGGAACCGGCAGCAACTCCCACTTTGTTTACACCCACACCGTCTTCCTCTTCCACGCCAGTTACGCGCCAAGCGGAATATGTGCCGCTTCAACCCCCTCCGGTCCTTGCCGTCGCTGCGACCGAGCTAGTGTCCCAGAAGCCCAGCAAAACCCAGGTGTGTTAGCGCCGCAAGCAACTGTGCCGATTACTGACGAAGGACACTTCAGGTCGATAATCCACTGTACGTCCCCTCCCTCTGCCTCAGCATCTACTGACAGTATATTTCAGTGCATCTCTCGGTGTCATTACCGTGCCAGTCACTAGGCAGTTATTCGTAGAGAGCAAGCAACGGGACGACGACAAAAGTATGCTCATTTTCGGCATTCAATTTGTAGTAATTTCCGTTTCTTCAGAAACTACGAAATCCAAGCCAAAAGTGACCTATCTACGAGCGAGCAAGAGCAAATCTGCGCGGTATGTCTATGTCTTTGGTTCCATCGGACGAGATTCCTGATCCTCGTTGTAGTAACCTCTGCCTGATTGATTACATTTCGAAGCATGGTAAAGTCACGAAGGACGTTTTCGATAAGTATTTCGGGGCGCTTGCACCCGAGGAGCTCAAGGTGTGTATATATCTGCTTCTTTGGGAATTGGCCTGACAGTTTGCACTAGATCTACACCGAGCGCAGCAAAGCGGTAGGCCAAGCCCGCAGCCTGACAGTAGCCCCAGCTTGATGGTACAGCGACTTTTCTTCTTGCCCAAATCTTCGACTGATTTCTACTTTTGCAGATCCTAGATTTGAAGGACTAGATTCAGTTAGTTGGTATTTGTTCTTTGCTGAGTCTCGTGTAGCACTGATTCGCTTCGTTTCCAGATGCACAGGCTCCCACTCACGTATTACAATGATGGCGGAGCGACCGGGCGCAGAAATGGCGGGAGGGCGCGGTGGGAGGGCGCAGCGGTAGGGCACGGAGAGCACACAGTTTGTATACATATCGACGGGGCTCGTTGTAAATCACTCCGGATAGTGGCAGAATCAATGTACCTTGATTTCCCTCAATTTGTAATGAGCGAGATCGAGGCACGGCCTCACCAGTGGGAACCCAGCTAGGGACATTGAGCGAGAATGAGGCAACTGAGACACCTCAATCTCCCTCGCCAATCTGGCCGTGCCTCGATCTCGCTCATTACAAATTGAGGGAAATCAAGGTACATTGATTCTGCCACTATCCGGAGTGATTTACAACGAGCCCCGTCGATATGTATACAAACTGTGTGCTCTCCGTGCCCTACCGCTGCGCCCTCCCACCGCGCCCTCCCGCCATTTCTGCGCCCGGTCGCTCCGCCATCATTGTAATACGTGAGTGGGAGCCTGTGCATCTGGAAACGAAGCGAATCAGTGCTACACGAGACTCAGCAAAGAACAAATACCAACTAACTGAATCTAGTCCTTCAAATCTAGGATCTGCAAAAGTAGAAATCAGTCGAAGATTTGGGCAAGAAGAAAAGTCGCTGTACCATCAAGCTGGGGCTACTGTCAGGCTGCGGGCTTGGCCTACCGCTTTGCTGCGCTCGGTGTAGATCTAGTGCAAACTGTCAGGCCAATTCCCAAAGAAGCAGATATATACACACCTTGAGCTCCTCGGGTGCAAGCGCCCCGAAATACTTATCGAAAACGTCCTTCGTGACTTTACCATGCTTCGAAATGTAATCAATCAGGCAGAGGTTACTACAACGAGGATCAGGAATCTCGTCCGATGGAACCAAAGACATAGACATACCGCGCAGATTTGCTCTTGCTCGCTCGTAGATAGGTCACTTTTGGCTTGGATTTCGTAGTTTCTGAAGAAACGGAAATTACTACAAATTGAATGCCGAAAATGAGCATACTTTTGTCGTCGTCCCGTTGCTTGCTCTCTACGAATAACTGCCTAGTGACTGGCACGGTAATGACACCGAGAGATGCACTGAAATATACTGTCAGTAGATGCTGAGGCAGAGGGAGGGGACGTACAGTGGATTATCGACCTGAAGTGTCCTTCGTCAGTAATCGGCACAGTTGCTTGCGGCGCTAACACACCTGGGTTTTGCTGGGCTTCTGGGACACTAGCTCGGTCGCAGCGACGGCAAGGACCGGAGGGGGTTGAAGCGGCACATATTCCGCTTGGCGCGTAACTGGCGTGGAAGAGGAAGACGGTGTGGGTGTAAACAAAGTGGGAGTTGCTGCCGGTTCCAAAGCAGGTTTCAATACAGAGGGAACGATGGGAGACATAGGCGAGGGTTGAGCCAAAGATGATGCAACAGCCGACACCGCTTCTGGCGCCGCCGTTGGATGCGCAGCTATAGGGGGAGCAGTGGACTGGGAATCGCGGGGCGGAGGTAATTGATTGGTGTCGACGGGAGAAGGTGCTGGGGAGTGTTCTGGGGACGCGGTCGGGATGGCTTTGTGTGAACGCCGTCGGTGGGCTACTTTCAGTTTCTTTTGATCACTAGAACCAGCTAGATCCTCGGAGGCGCGGCGTTTCTGTCCAGAAATAGCTGTCACTGCGGCGGAGTCGAGGATGTCGGGGTCCGCCTTTGCGAGCATGTCGTTCTCCTTGGAGTTACCGTACTTGGCAAAGTACGACTCTCGCCACCCAGGATAGCCAAGAGTCGCCAGCCGGTGAGCTTTGGTACTGAGTTCACATAGCCGAAGTTCCGGGAACTTACTCTCCATTTCGCCGGCATAGTACAAGCGAGCGAGAGACGATGCATCACTCCAATTGTAGGGCGCGGCACCTTTGCTGTGGAGGTAGGCCCAGATGGCACGAGCTGTGGTCTTTGCCTTCTTAGCCCAGGACCCGGGCACTGGGACTCCGTTCACGTCCTCGACAAACCAATGCATAACGTTCTCGTCGTCCTCGGAGATGCGCTTTGCGCCGCGCTGGGACTTGGCGTCCTCCATCGTAACAATCCCTTTGGCTTGTTTGCGGCGGGAGGCTTCAGTAAGATATTCCTTATCGGTCCAGATCGTGACATTAGGGTAATCGATCCGGTCCAGGATCTCGGTAGGCGGAGGGGTGGGTATCGAATTCGATCCAGAAGGATTTGCCGGGCCAGATAGTTTCGAAGAGACTGCATTGGTTAAAGTGGTAAAGGCATCTCTGCGTAAGAAGATGTTAGAGTGACATGTCTCTATTCGAGCAATGTATAACACACTTTAAAGTTCGAAACGACACGTCCAGCTCAGCATATGCCCGCTCGGAGTACTGAAGCTGTCGCTTGAGCTTTTGATATGCTTCGTAGAGGGCCATGTGCGCGAGATTGCGATTCGTCATGAGTGTTTGGTGTGTAGCCTCAGCGATTGAAGCGTTCCATAGATGGCGGGATGAACCGCCAAATTTGTGCTGTGCATGTGTCAGAGGCATGCTGTACAGGTGTAGATAAGGTAGATACCCTGTCGGAGACAGAGGAATCATCACAGGACTGCCTGGAGGTCGACGAGACAGAGCGGTTGTGTTGTGGGCGTAAACGGTCTGCGGAAGGGGAAATGACGGACGAGAAGCTTTCTGAGCGCAAGGGAAGAGTTTCAGATAGCGTAGGGCTGTAACTAGGCGAAAAATCGAGTGAACGAGTCGAAGAGAGAGTGTGGGACGAGCCGCTTGAATAGCTGTTGTTGGAGGGCTTGCAGGACGTAGAAAGTGGGGGGGATTGTGCTTATGAGAATGAAATGAAGGTTGTGAGGATTCGGGAGTCTCCCAGGGTCGTTCCATGGTGTTTGGGCGGACGAGGGAATGGTAGGAAAAAGAGAGGAGACACGCCCACGTGACATCTTTCCGCCCACTTGTGCACTTGCCACTCGACATCGTTTTGGCACACCCTAAGAGCATTGATTCCAAAAAAAACACCAGACATGTATTAAGATTCTGTGTCCCTCTCGCGTACCCCACACATACTCCCCGCTTCAAGCCCCATTTTTGGAACAACAAAAAATCGACCATGGTCATCAAAGGGAATCATACCAACAACTGAGGAGATGGTGTTCGCCTCGATAATCTGCAGCTCCCCGTCTCCGGTACTGCTCGATACCCAAAGACTGTTGAAAGAGCTCTCCAGCAAGTCTTGATCTGGCGGCGAGTACGGTGAAATTAGCGCCAAACTTATGATTTCATCGTCGTCGGTTTTTGCCTGAAAATAGAATTGAACCTCCCCGTAGGATTCACCATCCACAGGGTCCTCAAACTAGGGAGAATGAGTCGCTGCTTTGTAGATAGCAAAGCTGCTTACTCGAATATTTCGAGACATCCGGACTTTATTCAACGCCTTTTGTTTCTCTTTCCATGCAGAGCGAGCAATTTGACCATTGGGAAGGAGAAGCCGTGCCCATCTTTGGAGGGAGGGGGAAAAATTCTCTGCATAGGTTATCCCAGTGGTATCCTCGAGATAGTCTTTGATGGCGTCGCCAGCCAGACCACAGATGGTTTGGTTATATTTGTCTCTGGCGCGAAGCAACGCATAACTGTCGCCAAGGTCTTCCGAGCTGCATGGCAGACAGTCGTTGTCGGGCTCCAAGTCGGGGATAAGGCTTTTGAGTGCATTCACTTGAGCCCGGCGGGTGACACGCTGGGACAAGTTTTCGTACGGATCAGAGTGCTGCTTGATCTCCTCGCCGAGATTCCCGATCGTTCGTTCCATGGTCCACTGTGTGTAGTATGTGCCAGGACCCAGTCTGATAATTTCGAGAGCCTCGTGAAGGAGGATGTGAATGCTCTGGCGGACGAAATGAAGTCGAGATGGGAGGCGCCGGTAATAAAGCGACTCATAATCTTCTACCGCCTCGCATAGCAGCTTGTGCGCGGTAACAACTTCTTCTTTCGTGATCTTGCGCTGATATATGAGTCGGTATCCCCGAACAATCTTGCAGTAATGCCTCCAGTAGACATCGGGAAGGATATCACGAAGCAGTCCGGGGCCGAGGCCGAAAAGGTAGGTCAAGCACTCTTGGGCTTTATAACCGCTCGACATGGCCTCGGCGGGGTTACGCGGGGGACGATCGAAGGAATTGGGAAGATATGGGGTAGCAGCGGCGACTCTGGCACCGTGTTTCTGCCAAATCACATCGTCTTTGAGCCCAGTCCAATCCCATAACGAGCGATCATCGAGGGGGTCGCAATCGAGGGTCCCGCGCCAAAGACCCATCAGTAGCTCGAATAGATTGAGGATTAGGTGCATTAGATCTCCCGGAAAGCAACCAGGAACTAAAATGATTCGCGGCAGACCACTAAATATTGTGGGCCCGGAAACACCAGTTTCGAGACGCCGGTTAGCATGCTGCGAGGCATTTGCCGAGTTCATGACTAGATGGAGAGCGGAAAGATAATCTTCTGGGGTGCTGGGAGCGAGATGGCGTCCCGAAACGTCGTCATGGTCACAACCGTCGACATTATATCCATCTGGTTTCAACAGCGCGGGATAATATGTCCCGGATCGTGGCTTGTGCCGTCCCTTGACTGGACAGAAAATCCGACATCCGTAGGCACCGGTATGCCCAACGAGTCCGTCGATCATGGCCATTCCCGGTCCATCGGCGGTTGAAAGATAGACGAAGGGGTGATCAGTGAAGACGCGATCCAACTCAGCATCCCAAATCTTGAAACCTTCCCTCATTAACGCGGCGAGATGGTACAGTCCTGGAAAAAGGAACGACTCGACATTTTTGATCTTGTTCGGACCTGGCAGGGTTCCACCAGGGATTACAAGTTTCTTCATGTAGCGGAGATTGGGGTCGGCGTCTAAAAAAACCCAAATATATATCCAACAATCGGACTGCTTCTGTGCGTATAGCTGAGCTCCGTCGATGGAAAACATGAGAAGGGAATCATCGTCGGTGATGCGGCGGTTCGTCACTGCGTCGAGATACGCTTGGCCGTGATATATATCATCATACACGTCGATTTGTATCTTGCCGTCTGCGCTACGTTTTTGAAGGATTTCGGCGGTGCGCTTCTGTCTGTGCCGCATGCGACGGGCCCCTTCTGGACTACGCCACAGTGCCTGCAGCACTGGACCGAGCGGGATTGTTTCAAATTTCTGCGCCGCCACTTTAGTGAGACCACCACTGCTTTTGAGTTTAATGGGGTCCCAGCGGGATGTGCCGCATTCTCGACATGCTTCGAGGTCTGCAAAGACTCCGGTGTAACCCATACAAGAATTTGGGCACATGTCGTTGGAAAGGGGATGGACTCCAGTGAGCTCGGCAATGCGTTTCGTTACTTCGTAATGTGATAGCATCTCGATATCGGGATCGCGACGAAGTATCCCCTTCCGTGAAGCGTCATAAGTCTCGCGAGAGGCGTAGGTGTCGGCTAAGAATATGTCGAGGGATAGACGGAAATCTTTATCATCCGCAATGACAACGCATTCTTGGATTGGGTGGCGTAGACGATGTACAACATCAGTTTCTAGGTCACTATCATCTAACGACGCGCTCTCCAGGCATTTGATGAATTGTTGGACGATACGGATATCGTCTATGGGGGATAACTTTTCATATAGCGATGTCGGAGTCGTGAGTAGCAGTGAATGTGGCGGGTTTTCGTCGGGTTCGGCTGCGGGGGGCGAAGGAGAGGAAGACAGAACGCGTGGGGCATGTGCGGAGTAGTCCACATCATCGTCCACAAACCAGGGATTCGTGAGACTTCCATGATCGGGAGTATCCTCGTCCCTCGGCTGAGAAAGTAGATGAGAAGGCTGTATGGACATTAAATCGAAGTGCGTACAGGGTCCACATCAAGTTGCCCATCCATCTGGGGACCATCATCCGACGGCTCCATTGACGCATAGCCAGGCGGATCTAGCTCCGCATCGGGACTCGAGACGCGCCGTTGTTTTGCGCGTGGCGGCCTGGAATCTTTGCCAGATCCAAAATTTCCCTCGTCACTATCATCCTCGGGCGTTGTAGGGCTTCGGCGGCGGGGGACGGAGACATTGGATGGACCCGCGAGGTGAGAAAGCTCTGGGAATCCGGCCATGTGGTCCTCAAGTGTGAAACGACTGGCAGCGACGTGGTACGGGGCATGCACATTGTAAGTTGATCTCTTGACAGGTTTTCTGTGCTTGCAGTAACGCGGGCAGTCGCAAAAGTATCTGCCGTCGGCCTCCATGTGCGCAGCGACCGACGCGAGAATAGAGACAAGGAAGGCAGACTGAGAGCCTGCGCCCGAGCGGTGGACTACGCGGTGTGGTGTGTGTGTGATCGACGAAATGCAAAGTCGGGAAAGCACGTCGAGAACGCGCGGCGAACAAAACAGAGTACAGAGTGGTATGGTACGACGCGCGGCCGAGTGATGTCTTTTACGTAGGTGCGTGATGATAGATGTTCTCACTCTCCCTCGTTTTCGCTCGTTTCATCATTCTGCCTCATTCCGGCTCGATCTCCCTAGCTGGGTTTTCCGCTGGGGTTGAGGTCTGGCTCTGAGAGACTAGGTACGCGGGACGGGCACGGTTCGATTTTCGGTGGGACAGGCATGGGTTCAATTACCCATGGTGGTTTTTTATTTTATTTTATTACAAACAGGAACATTAACAAAGGACTGAATTGAGGTACATCTATTCAGCAACCCCCTTGTCACACGCGGGGGCTACTACTGTATGGCAACCCTCCCAGAATGAAGAATGCTATATGTCAAACTGGTCATTACATAAATGATGGGGGATCCTTATGTAAGGGGACGAAATCTACCCCAGGTGGATATGAGGAACGCAACATTTCACTAGCACTATGTACCCTCCCTGTAACACTGTTATAGGATAGTTTGGCTTGCAACGTGATTCGGATATTGTCGGACTTGACAGTATTTAGAGAATTCAATTTACAAGGTGAAATGCAGCACACCCCGAAGTTTTAATCTGGACTCTTTGGATGGTGAGGGGCCCTCTTGAACTCTGTCCAAGGTAGGTTTCACTTTACATTTATTTAAGTGCTTTTAATCCGAACATTGTCTGACTTGTCCGTATTCGGCAATACAGGATAGTTTGGGTTGTGACGTGAAATGCACCATAATGTGCCCTCGGGCATATCTCAAAGTTTTAATCTGGACTCTTTGGATGGTAAGATGCCCTCTTAACCCCCTCCCAAAGTAGGTTTTACTTTACATTTAAGTGCTTTTAATCCGAACATTCTCCAACTTGAACATATCTGGTAACTGTTGAGCCGTGCCAAATTCCGGCACATTGCTTCTACCGAATTTGGCAAGATGGTTTATATAGCATCCCTACCCACTTAACTGTGCCCCAAAATATTTTCAGGCATCCAGGAACCCGCATTCGGGTGTAATAACTCGGACTGTGTGACTCTATGAGTAAAACCTGAGAGAGATGACTCAAAGGATGAGCCAAGAGTAGCAAATTAAGTTCAAAATGAAAAAATGTATAGACTACATTAACAGAACAACTGTGGTTGGGTGTAAATTAACTAAGATCAAGAAGGGCTATGAGATCTGGACTTTGATTGAGAATGACCAGATGATGTGTGATTCTCGTCAACAGTGGGCTCAACAGGTGGCTCAGGTTCATGCTGATCTCCAAGGACATTAAGACCAAGCGCTCTGCACACATCAGCACATTTGTGGTCCCGGATAAACGACTCAATGCCTTGTACACCGAAATCCCCAATACCAGAGTCGCTGAAAATTGATTCAGCCAGGAGGTAGAGCATTCCAAACAGAAGGAATTGTACCCTTTTGGAGTGTAGGTCATGGGATAAAACAGGACAAGTGCACAGATGTCAGCTGTGATAGAAAATTATGATTAAATCAATTGTAATGTACTTACCTCCAATTTTGTGGTGTTGAGCAAGTGTTTGGAGCTGACTGTAATGGAACGAACCTATCTTACTTCCAAACTCAATTGCCACTAATCTGAACGGGGCAACAGTTCGGCGACGGAGTTGACTTATTCCATAGATCGGGACCGGAGGCGGTGCCACATTACTTAAAAAGTATTAGTAGTCAGCAGCGGCTGCCCCATGTCATGTGTCGAGTTAGTCTGTAGTTTACCGCGCTCCTGTGTGTTGGCACTCGACCTTATCACATAAAGTGCGGAGTTTCAATTTCGGTCAGGCTCGTTCAACACTTCCAGAGGTCTAAAACACAAATCTTGGGAGGCTAAATGGCTCGGAATCCAACTCCGAGAAGCTCTGCTGCTTCATAATTCTTTGGCTCCCCCATTTTTACATGGAATGAAATATTCGTCGGCTCGCGTGGCCGGCCCATCAAAGTTCGGCATCGCGGTTCTGGGGTCTATGAGACGAAAGCGGACAGAAAAGGGACTGATTTTAGCCTTCTGTAGCATGATCCACCATTAATCTACCCAGAAACGCGCTCCAAACGCGCAAATGAATCCCAAGAATTTCGAGATTACATAATAACGTCGAGTGCCAATCACACTGATCGGGTAATCGACAGACTACAACACGCGAGGTACGAGTGGATTTTGTTGTAGTGTCTGTTTATAAGAGACTAGTGTCGAGTTGGTGTCGAGTAGGCAAATTCTGGTGGCTGGGTAGAAAGTTCAGCAGTCTCAAGACACAGCTTTTTATTCTCAGTGAGCACCAGGGGGCATAAGCTAGTTAATTGAAGAAAGGAGCCTACGTATGCGGACCAAAATATAAGAATACCACTGTGGGTAATCGAACCCGTGCCTGCCCCGCCGAAAATCGAACCGTGCCCGTCCCGCGTACCCTACTCATATCGGAGTGTTTCGGAGGGGGAAAAAGCCTAATAGCCCATTCAGCATCGCAGGAGTTACACTATATCAACAAAAAGAATGTCACATGCTTCTTTTGACTATATCTCAAGAGTTAGGCAATAAATTTGCTAGAAATTACATCTGAGGGTCTTCAGGAAGTGCAGGGGGGGATATTGTGATGAGTAATGTGATCAAAACACCTTTGATGCGCCGTCAGGCGGGTTAAGAAGGAAAATACCGAAATCCCTCGTTGGCTGTGCACATTTTTCGGAGGGTCCGAGTCGTCCAAATGAAAGCCAGAGATGTTCCCATCGACTTCTCTCTTTGAGCCGAACCGAAATATACAGGGGATAAGGAGCTACAGCGCCAACAAAACCGCAAGTTTAGGGTATTTTTGGCAATTTTGTCCAATTTGGGCACTCTTTTGCACTTTTGGCCATTTTGCGGCGTCAATACTTAGCACCCTATTGCCTGTATATTTTTGCTCCATTAAAGCTGTGGGATGGCATGGTATGACATGCCCTTCAATTTGGGTGGTTCAAATTTCATGAAAAAAAATCAGAGCCCAAACTCTAAATCCGGATGTTGGCCTTTTTTCGGTTCTTGACCACCACCCATGCCACATCAATATTATTTGATCTCAGTATTGACCCAAATTCGTCAATTAGGTCCCCTGCTACCATCTCACTCTTTGCTTTATGCGAAAACATGCACTCAATCCTGAGATATGGGGGAAACAATCATGTGACATTCTTTTTGTTGATATAGTGTAGCGGGTGCGCGATGCAAGAGATGGGGGTCCAAGCGCACGTGCACGACGACGTTTGTGGAGGCGAAGATCGAGAGGGAGCGGCGAGGATGAGGGTTAGCTTAGTCGTTCCTGGTTCGGGGTTGCACCCATTTCAAAGGGCGGCAGCGAAAAGGTCCGTTGGAGGATGGGAGGGTGCAGGGAAAGGTATTTTGCCATGCTGATGTCGGTTACTGCCGTAGTCTTTGACATTTCGCCCTTGAGTTCGTGACTAAGCATCTCCTTATTTAGAAGGTGCTTCCACGTGAGTTTCGGCAGCTCTCGGCCTCTTTCATTCTCCGACGTCCTGGCACGACAACACACTTTCTTTCCTCCCACCACCATGCCATGTCCCCGCACCATCCCCCAACGAGGATCCGACACTGCTTCCACATCTCCAGACCTCTCCCGTAGCCGATCCTACCTCCCTGACAAGTGGCGTCGAGCTCGCGCCACTTACCACGTGAGCACCAACCTGGACCTCCCGACTCGACATGGCCTCGGATGTGTCGAGCGCAACACGCTGTGACACGTACCACTTGTCTGCCCCCTGCATGTGCGTAGCACCCATCGTGCTGTCCAAGGAGTGTCTGCATGGCTCATGGCAAGCGCTTAAGGCTGCAGGCAGGCGCGTAGAGGTGCCACTCGGGCCGTCGATGCGCCACTTCTCTTGGCGACACAGGGCAGCCTGTCTCCTGGGTGGCATAGTATCTATTCACCTCGCATACTTGTCGCCTATGTACTATTAAATAGAGCCGGTGATCATTCACAATTAACAAATTAAAAGTCATTTTTGTGATTCAGAATTCCTTCAATGCATAAAATTACCTTCAAAATCCACCTTCGCCGCTTCGCGTTGCGCGGCATTGCGGGGTCTGAAAGCGAAAGGCTGCCGAGGATGCCATTCCCGAAAAGGTCCTTCCATTTAAGGAAACACAAGGGCGGAAAGTGGACAACTTACAGCCGTTTGCATACTTGATGACAGTCGATCAAAATGAAAACAAGAACAAACTTCTGATCGTCCAACTACGGGGGGCCATTGCCCACCCAATTCTCAACCGAATTGCACAAAAATATGTGTGTTAGAACGGCGTTGATCAGGCGCTTCTGCGGGTACCAATTCCGGAATTTCACTGGGTGTTTTAAGCTCGGCCATAGTAGGGAAACCAGTCGTGTTACTCGTGTTTGACTCGTGTAGTCTAGTAACAGAAAGCTCGTTCGGGTTCTCTTGCATGAACTGGACTTGGAGTGCGAGAGCCTGGCATCTGGAGTCGCAGAAATCACTATATGCCAAGGCGCGCATGAAGGATAGATCCCGGGCCGTCAGATCCTCAGACCCTCCTGCCAAGTTCGTGAAAAACGTCTCGTGTCTGGCATGGCGGAGGAAATGGACTTACAATGTCTGTGGGGTGTGAAACTTCTGCATGCAGAGCGATAGCCATATGAGTTCCAATCCACAACCCGACATTGCGGGGAGCAGTAATAAGCCTACTGACAGGACGAGCAGCGTTGGAATTTTTCTCGGGGCCCCAGCGCAGCACACTACAATGCACATTGATGAACCGAATGGTTCCATTGACTGCAAAGTGGACACACAGACCTCCAAATTGTCACACCTTGTTGTACGAAGTGATGCCGTTCAATTCGTACACTTCCAACCCTCGGATATGGAGTTGCGCAGCGCTGACGAATTTCTCCCAGTGGGGAAATACGGTAGAAATCTTCGGGCGTGCTGGCCGCTTTCCGTCTCTTTCGAGGGCAGGTCGCATATGCTTCAGGACCGAGTAGTATACTGTATATGGGCAGAGTGTGCGGTCGATGAACTCCACCAGATACTGCACGACAGGGCCAGATGCGATGCCGGCTGTCGTGCAACCAATGATTGCCTAGAGAATACCGGAATTGAGGGCCACTGACACTGAGGAATGAACGGGCGGGATGAATATGTTGTGCAGCAAATGGCGGAGGCAGGTTTTCATAAAATCACCAACAGTGCTGAGATTCGAGATGGAGAATGCATGAAAGACGCATGTAAGGTCGTCAACAACTTAATGCACAGCCAGTAAGGCGTCCCAGTCTGGGTCGCCACCATCCTTCATCTCGTGAAGGTAGAGAAGGCCAAAGATTGGTTGCAGCAGATGCGCCGTGTTCTCGGTGACCTGCCGGTCGGGACCCAACGCGCGATTAACATGAAGCACCACGAGACGCACCAGCTCGTGGACAGTACCGACGCCATCGAGAACCTCTGCGAGGTGTACTGGATGGAACACGCCGAGGCCCTCGAGCAATGGGCATACCAGTCGAAAGCCGGGGTCGCGGAAACAATCTTCGTTCTTGAGGAGAATCGTCCAGACACGGACGATAACAAGATGGACACCTGGAGTTGCATGCAGGGATGGAGTGCCTTCTTCCGACAGAAGACGCGCGAATAGGGAAATATGATCTGTATATATTTGGATCGAAGGGAACCACTCGTGTAAGGTCGGAAGGGAGTCCCAGTAGGAATCAATGAGGCGAATCCACGGCCACATAGTAGCCCAGAGATCAGGAAGGATATCCAAGGGGAGGAATGGTGACGTGATGTCTATGGACAGGAAGTGGAGCGCTATGAGGGTGATAGGCGCATCATCTGGCGAGAAATCCGGCGAGTTTTCAAGGTCCTCAACGATTCGGGTGGAATTGAGTATGGAGTAGAAAACCGGATATAAGATCTTGATATTCAATCCTTCGTCCGTGCAAAAATCTAATACCTCGATGAGGTGTCGTGTGGAGCCAATGATTCCGAGCCATTGGAAGCGGCGGTGGCCAAATTCTTGTGGAGCCACGTGTCAGTCCGGAACCTGCTGCAGGTAATAAAGACTTGCTCGTCCTGGCTCTCTGAGCTGAGATAGTAATCCAAGGTCGAAGATCGCAGGCGTCATGAAAGTTCTGCGCAAAGAAAAAAATGTGATATCACGTCACGTCTTCTGATTGTTCGCTTCGGCCGAGTCAAGGCCGACCTTCTTTGCTCGAAGGTACACCGCCATTTGATGCAGATCTCGAGCCGAGATCCTGCCTGCCATTTCGGGCTTTGGTGAGCGGAGATCCGGTGGGATCTCCTCACGGCATAAAAAGCGAGTATCACCTGTTCGTCGTCTGAGACCCGGCTCACATCGACATCTGGTGGGGTCTCCTTCAGCTCTCATCCTGGATCTCCTCTTCGATTCTCCATTATTTCACAGCTCACAAATATTATTCTTGCTTCGCTCATCATTCCTGTAACCGACTAGGGAAACAGGTTTATCCTCCAAAATTGCCGGCGGCAACCGGTTCCGTTTATGGCTTGATGATCTCATCTACGTCCGGCCACCCGAGATCATCCGATGGCCCGGTCCAGACTCCTTCCTTTCCTGGGGCCCTATCCATTTCGCCTCTGATGGAGCGGCTTCTCCCGGGATCATAGACCGTGGTCTAGGCACTTTCCTTTCCAGGCACCCTGAAAAGCGCTATCCATTTCGTTTTTGATGGGAGCGGCTTTTCCCGAGATCATAGACCGCGCTCTAGACACTTTCCTTTCCAGGCACGCGCTAGCATCTCCGACATCAAACACTCGTTCTAGACTCTTTACTTTGTTCAACTTGTGTTGGCCTCGTGCAGAATCTTTAATGAAGTCAAGGTGAATTAAAATGAAGGGGAGTTGGAGTCAGGCTCAGTTGAAAGTTAATTATTTAATAATACTAGTGATCACCCACCTATGCCAAGTGATGCACATATGCAAAGTTTCACTGTACTGAGCTCAATTCTACGTCAATTCACTTAAGAATGGGAGATCTGTTGAGGATCCACAGTAGACTATAATTTTTTTTTTTTTTTTTTTTGGTGGTACATCATCGGCCGTAAGGCCGATACCGACCCCGCGCAATTTAACAAAGTTAACCCGTGAGATCGAGTAAGCGTGAAGGAACATGCCCTTCAAAAGATGGAGAGGGGGACCACCCCCCAGGGGAATGCATTTATGCACGCGGCAAAGGAAATGCCACAAGTGTGGGACTCATTGTGTGCTACTTTGAGGATTTAGTACATGCTCTCGTCCCCCGGATCCGGGGGCTCGGATGTTGAGCGGTACCCTCTAGGCACTATACCCACTAAAACCCTGGGTTCTCTCAGCCAGTTGTCCGGCAATTCGTGTTCCTCAAGCAGGACGTGGCGCCATGTCCTGAGTACTAAAGCGGGAAGTGTCTTCTGCTTGCCTCGTGGTGCGAATTCGGTGCCCATGAAGCAGTCCATTTCTAGACGGACATTCAAAATGTGGATCCAGCGATTTTGAACCTCGTTGCGTGAGTGGGTTTTCTCTTGTATAGCTCGCTCGCAGCGAAGTTTCCATATTAGGAAGGCGGACTCGGAGATCAAAATCCGGAATAACCGGTTGACACCCGAGGGATCCACCTTGCTCTCCCCTCTCGAAGGTCGCCACACAGCAACCTAGGATCCACCCCATTGAGAGGGGTGGCAGAACCCCATATTTCCTGAGCCATAGCTCCCTGACTAGGTCCCACACTTGCTCCCTGGCTGGTGAGGTGCAATCCAAAAGGATGTGGTCTAGGGACTCTTCGACATTGCAGATCTTATAGATTTCTCTTTCCTCGTAACCGGGGATGTGCTTCCAGAACCTGCCGATGCGGTGCGCGCCGTGGATGCTCTTCCAAAGGAATGTTTTCGCTCGACGCGGTAGGTCGGGGCCTCGAATGGACTTCCAGATTTTGCCGGTGTTGGGACACGCTCAAACAGCTGCTCGGACACGGACTGGATAAGTTTAATGTTTAGCTCTGTGGCTTTGCGGGATGGGGCGGTGCGTAGCTCCTTTATTCCGCGGTACGCCAGGGCCTGGGTTAAAGTTGCTAGCTTGGCTCCTCTGGTCTGCGCGCTGGCGGGAATCTTAAGGGCCGGGGTATGTACTTCATCATCTTGGACACTCTGTTTTGCAAGTGCTAAGGCGTGTTCTCCAGCGACTCCCTTGCTTGTGGAGTCGAGCAACTTGAACGTGGTTTTACCGGTCCGGGCGCGCAGACCCGCAGCTAGCGCTCGGATGGGGCCACGGTCGGGCACACCAATCCATCCGTTATCCTCCCACTTGGCGAGGTACTTGACCATTGCCGTGGAGATGGTCGAACTTTTTGTAGCTATTTGAAGCTCAATGTTTGCCGGGACTATCTGGACGCAATGCAGTGCAGCCAGTATCTCGGCGTTCGCTTTTGTTTGTGCCTCGCTGGGAGGGTCTTCAGGGCAGCGTTTGCAGGGTTCCCCTGAGAGAACCAAATCCCTCCCCCACTCTGTGCGTTAGCTTGGCCTCCATTCTCGCAGAAACTGCTGATCGTAGCAAGGATGGTTTCCCCCACTGGGATCGCAAGGCGTGCAGGCGGGGGGTTGGGGTTCTCGTCATTTTTATCCGGGTTTTTGGTGAAGACCCGGATGCCATCGGTGAGATGGTCAATTTTTTGAGGCGGCTTGAAGTGTGCTATGCCATCTAGGGCCTCCTCGGCCGCATAATCCGGGCTCTCCGGTTGCCTCGGGTCCCACTTGGGGAGCAGCTGTCCGAGTCGTTCGCGGACCGTTGTCGCGCAGCGGTGGGGGTTTGTGCAGTGATTTTCCGTGCGGTCGCTGATGCAAGGGGGGCAGATGCACTGGGCCTCTGCCGTATGTAACGGCGAGTTTAGCCTTTCCATTACCACCAATCCATCACCGATCGTTGCAACCCTATGCTTTCTGCGGAGACACTTGCATGCGGGGGAGTTGTTTATTTGTCGCTTTGCACGGTCCTGACCATGGTGATGGAAAAGGGGTAGCATTTTACGGAGCTTTATGGAGGGCTGCAAGGTGTCGTATTCTATCCCGTATTTCTTCGCGCACTTCAGAACTTCTTGTAGGAAAATTGGGAGCTTGCTGGTCTTCGGTGTCCAGGTCTGGGTGAAGGGGCTCACATGTGAGCCACTTTGGACACGCGAGCCTTTTTTGTCGTGTTTGGCCATGAGCTTGCTCCCAAAGTACGTCCACTTGGATCGTTTATCGGGGTCCTGCTCGGCAAGAGATTTCAGGGTCATTATTTAATGGCATCGTTCCGGGCTTGAAGGTTGAACATGTTCTTACCCCCTGCTTCAATCGGGGCACCAAGTACTTCCCGACTTACTGGTGAGGATATTGCCCCGCCCCATATGAACTCTCGTTGTACTTTTAATAGTTTTTTCACAACCTCCTTTGGCATACCGTTCACCTGGGTCATGTACTGGGTTGAGCGAGGCCAATTGTTATCTGAAACTATGTGCCGCCTCGCTTCGAGGGTGGGATGATTTCGACCCCACTTCTCAAGGCGGGTGTCGATTTTTTCGAGGATAGGGTCCAGACCCCTTGAATGTCGACTTCATTCCCCACACGAGCTCCCAGGATGCGGACAGATTCCCCGTCTGCGGCTATATGGATGTGGCCTGGGAGTGCAGTGTCGTTTTCATTGAGTTTCCTCGTTTCAACCACCTGCTGTCTGTACTCAGCCGTACCAATGGGAATGACCTCTTTTTAGCGACATTAAATTTAGCGCTGGACGCACGGCACCACTTCTCAAGGATCGCTTGCAGTGCATCGAAACTGTCGGAATCCCGTAGGTACACAGTCGTATCATCTGCAAAGAGCGCCGTTATGGCGCGTTCGGTGGCGTCGTCAATCTCGTAGCCTTTCAGGCCGGACGCCCGCAGCATCGCGGCAAGGGGTTCAATTGCAATATTTGAAGAGGAGACAGGATAGAGGGTCGCCTTGCCTGACACCCTGCGTAATTTTGAAACAGCTGCTCAGCACACCGTTGATCACCACTTGGGTTTCCGCGTTGCTATACAGAGTTTTCACAGAGTTGATGAATTTTTCAGGGATGTTACGGTCCCTCATGGCTTTCCAGAGATATCTGTGAGATGTCTTGTCATACACCTTTTCTTGGTCTAACACGACAATCGCCCCGTTTAGCAGCTCTTCTTCGGCGTATTCCACCAAGGTGTGCGACAGGAAAATTTGGTCAGCGATCTTGCGTCCCTTCATGAAGCCGGCCTGATCCTTATGGATTATTTGTGGTGCAACACGGGCAAGCTTTGTGTTTAGGGCTTTGGTGGAAATCTTGTAGTCGGAGTTCAGCACCGTGATGGGGCGGTGATTCGCAATGTCGGTGATGTCACCTTTCTTGAAGAGCGGGCACATCCATCCTCGTGAGAAGTCGGTACCCTCCTCGACTCCGTTGTTTTCAATGTCATTATAGACTGCGGTGAGTGTTCGTATAACGTCAAACGGGGTTCGGGTTTGCGTGGGTCGGGTTCCGATTTACAGGATTCCCGGTATATTTCGTCGAGCTTGGTCCATAGCTCCGTCTTGATGCCATTTACCCCGGCGGCAACTCCGGTTGTGGAGTCGTTTATGGAGGTGCGTATGTTCTCTTCTGTCAGATCCTTTTCTAGGTCTGCCATTATCGTAGGCTCGGGTGGCGCCGGCATGCTTTCAAGAGCGGCTGCTATGTGCACGTCTTTGGCCTCTGGGTCTGCTTCGGACTCGTCTTTTTGCAGATCACTGTGGTAATTGCGGGCCAGCTCCGCCATTTTATCGGACCGTGTGCAGCTCTCCGGAGGAGCGGTGTCGGTGCGGCGCAGAATGTACGTGGTGTCGCACGGCGTCTTGTCCTTGCTGGTTTGCACAGAATATTTTGTGATGTGGTCCATCTCCGTATGGAATTTTACTCTGGTGCGAACCTTTCGTTTATCCCTCTGGAGGGTGAGAATCTTATTTATGCCTTTCTGCAGTTCTGCCGCCTTTTTGGCTACTTCTACTGGGTCTTTTTGCCGGTTGGTCTGGGGCCGGCTCCCCGTTTAGGACCTCATCGCGTTCCTTCTGAAGCTTCTTACGCTGTTGATTCCATTGCTCCGATATTTCGCTTGCACGTTCCTGTGCAAAACGCTGGAGTTCGTCTTTGTAGTGTTTGAAACGCTGCTGGGAGTGTCGTGCCGTCTGCCGGGGCAGGGCCTTCTGGATGGACCGCCGCACCTTTTTCGATCGCGAACTTGAGGAATGCTTTATCGTTATGGAGGAACAGCGGGATCTGGAAGCGACCCTTTCCGATGTAGGGGGTTCCCGGAGCGCAGATGTCTACTGCGACCATGCGGTGGTCTGTTGTTACTGGTACGTCAGTTATGGTCCAGTTCCTGCACATTTTGAAGAGCTTGTCAGATACCATGATCCTATCGATGCGGGAGTGTGAGCCACTCGGATGTGTGTACGTGTATGCCTTCACGTCGGGGTTTGTATTCCTCCACCCGTCTTTCATGCCTAGCAGGCGTTTGAAGCGTGCAAGTGCCTCGGTGGCACTGTCTGGGTCTTTCCGGTGGGGAAGACGGTCTATCGGTTCTTCCACAACATTGTGGTCACCTATCGTCATGTCAGGAACGGGTAGATCCTCTTCGAGCCATATTCTCGTGAGTTCATCCCAACAAGCCTTATTTTCGATCATACATCCTGACGGGGCATAAATGGCCAGTATCGTTAGCGTGCGGGTTCCGTGCCATGGTATTGTCACCCGGATCGCTTTTCCTGGGATGAGTTCGCGGACATACACGCCCTCGGTATTGGTGAGTTCGCGGTTTAGAACCATGGCCACGCCGCCTCGATTCGGGTGGTCTTTATCGATTGAATTGTATATTTTCAGGCGGTGACTGTATATGCGCTCTATTTCAGCCACCTGGTCCTCCGTGAGGTGGGTTTCGCCGGTCCCTAATGCACCAAGTTTTTCGTCGAACATTAAGCGGTTTATCTCGTTCCACCGGTTTGCATCGGATTCAAATCTCGTGTTGCCACGCCCGTCAGCGTTTAGTGCGCCGACTCGAAGCTGGGTTCGTGTGTTTTTCCTGATTTTTGGGTTATCTAATTGCTGCTTGTCGCGTTTGCGATTCAGGAATACCGGTGCGGATTCTTCATCTGCAGGGTACGTACAAGGCGGGGCTCGGGAGCGTCTCCCGGACCCGGCCGCTGACTCGCCACTGAGGAGGTGTTATTTGCGCCTGCAGATGCGGGGTGACCACCGGCGTGTGAGGCACGCTGGGGTTGGTGTCCATTGCGGCGGTGCGTTCGTGGTGCACGAGAGCTGCTCGTGGACGCGTTAGAGATGCTCGGGCCATCTGACGCGTTCCGCGAGCGCGGGGCTTGCAGTGCATTGGGGGCGGGCCCCGGAGTGGGATTGTTTGCACGGTTCCGGAGACGTTGAGACCTTCGAACACCAATACTGGATATACTGTCGCTCGAACCACCGGCTTGGGCACTCTCGTGACCAAACTCCCTCGCTCCTTCATCGGGGGCGTGGCTGGTGGAGGCGCTGCGATCCTCTCCGGAGCCAGAGAGGGTCGGGACTTCCGTGGGGGATGTACCTTTTTTTTTTTGTTGCCCTATGCTTTGTCCCGTAGCGACCAAGGCAACCAAACCATTACGGGTGGGACCTTGTGCATGATAGCCAGGGATAGGCCCCTGGGTACCCTGGCTCCTGCTGATTTCGCTATATGAACTCGCCGCCGGCAGGCACGAGCGAGAGGGAGGTACCATTTCCCCGAAACCCTCCCACGTTCCAGGAGGGCCTGTGGTACGAAATTCTGTTTTGTATTGTTGTATTGTCATAGGGGTTTTTTTTGTTGCGTTTTAGGGACCGCCGTCACAGATGCAGAGAGAAAAAGAAGGGGGTCTAGTTCTAGTGTAAGGATTTTTTCAGTTTACACTGGGTAGTTCTTGCGGTTCTTTAATTTTTAATTTTTATTCTTATTTTGGCGGAGTGCAACCACCTTACTTGAGGACCCGCCGAAAAGGTTCACTTGCCGAAGATTTGGTACAATTTTACCTCACTCCATGTACTAGGGCACTGCCAGCTTTTCAGATGGAGAGCAGCGGCAGGGGTTCTGATATGTTTTGGCCGAGAAAGTGCTCAACTCGGACGAGGTTCTTCTAAACGATCGATTTTTCCTACGGGCGATACTGGCAGACGATGTATAGCTGCGGAACATTTCTCGTAATGGGTCGTAACGTAGACAAGAGGATAGAAGAGGTAACTTGGCAAACAAAGCTAATTTTGCCCACGGCCCCTGCCGTTTCCGCGGCCTCTACCGCCACCGCGACCGCCTCGAGTGTTGGCTGGGCCAGGGCCAGGGCCGGGGGGCGGTGGGCGCGGTAATTGGCGAGAGGAGTGGGCGCGTACCAGCCGGGGGACAAGGGGGAGGGGGCAAATGTCGAGTACATGGCCAAAGGACTTGCAGCCGCTACAGAATAGAGGGGGGTTTATCGCGCGCCCGACGTAGTGCATCTCGGAGTGGAAGGTGAGTTTCGATAGGAGCGAGCACCATGCGCAGTTTGCGGCAGGGTCCAGGGAGGGAGGGGCGGCTGTGGTATTCCAAACAATGCGAGAGCCGCCGCGAGAGTTCTTCAGGGCGATGGGTAGGACACGGATGGTGGACGCAAAGTGGCTCATGGCGTCGGCATCCGCAGGGTAAGCGTCGTGGATAAGGGCAAGAAGGGACTGGGCTTCGTTCGTCTCGCTGACGACAGTGACGATGAGCGTCGCAACGTCGACGCCCTCCGTGGCATCGTAGAGGAGACCGTTGATGGTGAATAGGAACGAGGAGGGGGCGGCGTCGTAGGGAACAGCGAAGAAGGTCGTGCCGCCGAGGAGGCTCCAGCATGTCTGCGCGATGAGACGCTGACAATCGGCGGCGGAGACACCCTTAACGAGGTAGACGAAGGGAGAATTGGATCTGCCATTGGGGGTCGCCGCCTCAGCGGGGCCGATGAGCGGGGTGGTGCGGAGGATGCGGACGAGAGTATTCTTCAGATTGTCGAGGGCGGAGCTGTCGACCGAGTGGTTCGTGGGGGAGGGGGGCGAAGACACGGTGGTCGAGCGTGCAGGGGAGACAGGTGCGGAGGCTGCGGAGTTTTTATATAAGCGGGGAGGGTAGATGTTTTAAGTAGGCTGGGGACGTACCAGCGGCGGCACGGGCTTGTCGTGCTCTCCCTGCGGCAGCGGCGGCGTCTGCGATGTTCGCGCTGAGCGGGGAGGCGGTGATCGTCGTAGACGGGGTTGAGGTCGTGGCGAGTGCGCTGGGGACAGGTGTGAGGAACGGCGAGCCGCCGCCGCTCGTTTCGGGGAGCGGCTGTGAGGGGGGTTTCGTCGTCGACGTCGTTGTAGAATACAATGTTGGCTGCTTCACGGAGTGATCCGTCCGCGTTCTGGGCACACCCGAGCGCGGGTGGCGGGGTCGTCGCAGAAGATCCCGCCCCGCTCGTGGTACCAGGCGGGGTGGGGGGGCGGCAGGAGTAGGTACGTGCAAGTCGGCGAGCGAATGCTTTGCCGGGGTCGGAGGCCGAGGTGTCGATGTCAGAGGAGCTGATGTCTCCTCCGGCAGAGTCCGTGAAAGAGTCCTCGGAGAGGCCGAGGAGATCGATTGTCGCCTGCTCCTCTACCGTGATTGTTTCGGCTTGGTCGGACAATGCGGCGAAGGCGTTGGCGGAGGCAGGGGAAGCGGGGGACGCGACGGGCGACGAGCGAGGGGTGGGGGCTTTGCCTTTGACGGTGGAGCCAGCTGCGCAGGGGTAAGGGCTCCGGGGGAAGGGAGGTTTTTTATCGAGACGGCGACGTACTGTACATGTTGACAGGTTCCTTCCCAAAGTGGAGTGCCGAGGCCGCCGTCTTGGACTTCGACATGGAGGGGAGCGTGGGACGGTCGGGGTAGCCGGACACGGCGACAACGGACAGGGGCGCGGAGGAGGGGATCGAGGGTGCGGGCGCGGGCTGTTTGGGGATGCTCTTGGAGCGCGTGATAACTTGGGATTTAGGGGGCATCGGGGGAGCGAACAAGGTGCGTGGGTGGCTGGACGAGACCAGCTTGCAGGAGCATTCTTTTAAGGAGAAACCGTGCACCAGGCGCGGCGCCGTCGGCGAGGAAGAGCACAAAGAGCAAAGGTTTTGCACAAAGGGTGAAGTAGAAAGAGTGAGGTTTTGACGTGGCAGCGGTTTGCCTTATGTCTGATCGGATCTCGCCGGTGTGGGTCCCGAGTCGGCTCGTATCAGTTGATCTGGCCGAAAAAGGAGCGAGACACGGGGGCAGGCAGCGTCGGTGTCTATACTCTTTGTATGTCTCGTTGTTCTAATCATGCATTACTGATAGGAATTTGGCTGTTTAGTATCGGCGCGGGGAGGACAGCGGGTTTTTCCGGCCTACAAAGGTTCTTTGTCTTCAGGCGGGGGGCATCGGGCTGGCGCAGGTTCTGGTGGGGACAGGGAGTAGCATGGGGGGGGGGGCTGGCGCGAGCGAGAGCGCTCGATGGAGCACAGCAGTGTCGGTCGGCGTGGGTTCACTTAAACAGTGATCATCAGTCGGGTGGGGGGCGGGGCCACTCCACGGTCCGGGGAGGACGCTCGGAACGAGCAGCGGGGTGCGGAGACCGCACGAGGATGCGACGGGGGGCTGTCGGCTAGTATCGGCGTCGCTCGTGAGGTCCCTGGGTGCAGTGGGACCTCGGCGCGCCGTTCCTTGCCACGACAGAAGCGTGGGAAATCCGCCACACATGGTGGTATCGGATCAAGGAGCCCCCTCCACAGTAGACTATTACATTTACAGAGTGTACAGTCCTTAATCATGAAGCGAAACGGCACGTGGAAGCGAAACACCGTGCCATTCACCACCTTAAAGGTTGCAAGCAAGCCCAAATTTTTGCGACAGTGCTTTCCTCCCTCTGAAACTCCCATTCACAAAAGGATTTTTGAAAAGAGCCTCTGTAACGCCCGATCTATTCAGGTTTCTCTCCGAATATTTCCACCGTTATTTTCCTGATTTCAACCCGCACAATAAACACACACCCCATGCACCACTTTGAGGTGGCTCGACATATGCTGGGAGTTTTCGAGCTCGTAGATTACGAATATGAACATTTCGTATGCCCAAGGTGCACGAATGAGCTCAATTCTTGTGTTTTTTGGTGTTTTGCTTCCACGTTATTTGCGCAAATTTGGGCTCCCGGGAAGATTCCATTCATTCTCCACCATACCAGCACCGATCCTCATGAACCTTATACTGTCGGGTAGCCAGGAAGCTGCTGCACATTTCTACAACAGAAAGGACATTCATTTGATCAATATTGGGCTCACAATAGCCGAGCATTTTGCTTCACGGTTAAAGACTATATGGGGAGGATTTGAGTCCAGTAGAAAATGAACAGTCCCATTTTGATCACTTTGCATATGCGTGTCATTTTTCGATCACAAAATGCACTTCGGTAACTCTACTGCACTTCCAATTGGGCCTAAAAATTAAGCCAATTGGTGATGTATGCTTGCTGCAAAACCCGATGGAAACCGGGCCTCTACTGAAGCCAGGAAGTTGTCATCAAAAAAAATTACATATATGGGTGAGCAGAAGGGGGGACCAATGGATTCCAGAAACAGATGAGGTCATGAGGATAAGAAGTGCAGTGAAGAGGTTACAGGTATGCCCGGAGGGCCATTTGAATTGGCATGTCGCAAGTAATATGTCGCAATCAGGATTTCCGATTCATTACTCATACAATAAGTACAAGTAATAAAATATAGTATGACCATGGACAAAAGGAAGATAGAGGGGGATACAGTGGGGGACAACAGATATTGGGTGCGAGGCTCTGAAAAAGGAGCACGCGAGTGATAGAGTACGTAGGCCGACATTGTAGCAGGGTTTGCAGCATAGCATAGACCAAATTTGGCAGAAACTTGATGGACGAGCGATTGGGGCTCGCCAATGGCTTGCGTGTATTCACGAGAGTCCACATATGCTGGTAATCTTGATAATGCACTTTGGTGCAAGCACACTGCAGGTTGACAGGATCCAAGAAGTGATGTGACTTGTGCGAGACGAGACCCAGTGACCAGCTTGATCTTTGATGAAATGATATGTTTGGTGGATGCAGGGAAGGGCCGGTGATGAGCTGAGGGTACAGCACAAGGGGGAAGCCCAGCAACGCGGGGCAGATGAAATCGGCGGGAGGAAGAAAATGGTACGACTTTTCCGTGTTGGTAACTGTTTGTTTGCTGGCAGCTGTCAGCGGAGTTTGAATGACTTAACGATTCTGCTTGATTCTGCCTCCGAACTTGCCCTCTGGCGGCATTTAACGGAACTTCCTTGGGGATTTTGCTTTGTTTACCTTGACTTTAATTTGGTTTACCGGCTTGAAAGCCAAAAATGGCATTATTTTGATGATTACAGTGGAAAAAAAAATTATATGTCCCAAGGAGAAAAGGACACCTGGTGGGGTCTCCCTCAGATGTCAGTGGGATGTAGCATTGGTCTCGTTTCAGTCTCCCTCTCATCACACCAAGCCGAGATCATTCAGACATTGTTCGGATCTCCCTCACGGAACACACAGGGCATCCGCCGATCTCCGGCAATCAAGATCAAGCTGACGCCCGGTTAAAATGGTGGTGTAGCGTGCGTCCTGAAGCGGAATCAATGAAATCATTGAAAATTCCCAGCCACAACACTGGAAAACGAATTGCGCGAAATTCACTCTACGACCTCGTGACATTCGCCTTTCGCTATGAAAGAGCGTGAAAATGACATTCACGATATAGCCTGAAAACATGGTGAAATTGCTTATCCCAGAACAAAAGTACGTGAAAATTCAGTTTCACCCTGGAACAGGGTGAATCCAATTTTTCACGTACTCTTCCCGGTGCGCGGAGCAAGGTACATGATTCAGGTCACCAGTACCAGTTATTTACCCATTACAATACACACTGTAAAGCATTAGATAGTTAGTTAGTTAGTATTGTTAATATTCTTGTGATGTAATGAATTACACCCAATGCTTGTACGACTTGAATTCAGTGGGATGTAAGGGTGAGAGAGTGGAAAAAATAGGAAGATAGCCTTTTGCCGAAATTTCACTCTCTCAAAAGCCGTGAATTTCGCTGCCAAAGTACGTGAAATGGTGGGCGAAAAGCGTCATATTGTACGTGAAACTTTTTGGGCTATTTGGCCGTGAAATTCGTTTTTTGACCGCGAGATTCGCTGTATCTTGGGGTGAATTTACCTCAATTTCTGCTTGAAAAATAAGGTGAATTTCACGGACTTTGGATTCCACAGTGCAATGTGTGTCTCTGCAGACTCGAGCCATATTAATGAGACTTCAACAAGTTGGACGAAATCTTCAAAGGTTCTGGTAGCTGGACGGACTCGAGTGCGGAAGATAAAGGAGCAAATGTGGAGGCCGGACCACCGAGCTCAGGAGCTCAACACTTCCTCCTGCCATCGAGTTTGGGGTGCAAGTCAACGATGGAGGATAGCAGTGGGAAGAGGAACCGAGGTTCCAGGGCGCGAGTGAATATGGGACCCGTGAAAGTTCTACAATGCTCCATTTGTGTATGGTGAGCCCCTCTACTGAAACTTCAAGATGATTTGTGCAGAGGAGGATCAGGACGAAATGTACACGGAGCTTCAGGAGATGTCAGCTGGCATGTTTCAGTATGTAAAGTCGCACAAGACATGGGACCAATGCCCGCTGCTTGACCTGGAAGACACGCTGGCGACTTGAGTGGGACGGGAAATGACGGATTATAATGGAAGGCCCCGGGTGTTTGGGCATGGGATCAGTTAATTGAGGATTGCGTTTGGCGACTTCCAGCGAAACGCAGAATTTTCCACCGTCAGCAGTTGAAAACACTCGGCAGACATTGTCACAATTTGACCCCAATCTAATCGCTCCAACACCGATCGATGAGCACGTGACCCCAGCGCTTGTTGCACGAGCGCTTCACGCCGATGGCATAACGTGGGAGGACTTTGCTGGCTAAAGATCACACGGCAACGGAACACAATAGTCGTTTCCATGGACTATATTTAGTATTGACACTTGACACTTGACGTCTCCGATCACGATTCACCTGGTAACCTCATTGTGTTATATACTTAGCTACTTAAGTTCACACGGTTCGACAAACAGTATAAGTAGAGTAGCTATTCACTTGTAGTTCTTTAGTCTTTTATTCAATCATCTTTTCGAGACATCTACCTGCACTTCCCAATCCACTCTCTTGTAGAGTTGGACGCAAGGTCTTGATTGTGACATAATAAAAGACTCCCCTTCTTACCGCATCGTACCACCATCTCCCGACCTCCTTTCCCTTTCCCCCTCTTGCGCACTCTTTGCGCACCAACCTCTACCCACTCGACACTGCACCTCGCAGTCGTCCTTTCTTACCTCTACTTGGACTCTCGTATCTGAAGTTCCATTCCTCCCTCCCTGACATTCACTTCATCCACACCAAAGTAAAATAATTGCAGCACCCCTCGTGCGCAGTCCATTTAAAATAGACAGACATCGTGCTACGGGAAACGTTGAGTCCGTCCCAGCACTAAGACAGTCGCAGGAGTGCTAGTTCAACCTTCGGGGAGGACTACTCGCTATCATCGGGGGTGTCGTAGAAGACCCGGGATAGTTCTATTCGCAAGAGACCGCTTCGAACCCCACTACCCGCTCTGTGCGGAACCAGCAAAGCTGCGACGTTTCGCGCACCCTCGACAGGCTCCTCAGAGTCCAATCCTACCCCGCCTCGCCGCACCCCGACACCTCCCTCTCCACCTTCTGCACCCTACGCCCCACGACTTTTTCACCACCCCCTTCCTCCATCCCCGCCGTTATTCCCACGTACACTACTTGCACCACCCATCCAAACTACCTCGTCCGACTCTTCAGACGTATCTGAGATCACCCGAGCCTTCGAGCCACCTCCTGTTTCCCCATCCACTCCGCCGCCACCCAGCTGTACCACAGCTTCCCGGACATCACCCAAATGTCCGAACCAGGATCCCCCGCTCATCTTCACGAGCCCATGGAGCATGAGCCGGCTCCTGAACCCTTCGTACCCCGCACCCTGAGGTCTTTCCCAACCTCGAAGATCACCCTCGCCACCATGCCGCCGCACTTCGATGGCGTGGACAAGTCCAAGTGGGATACTTGGCGCGAGGCCCTCAAAAACTACATGTGGGCCTACAGCGAGGAGTTCGCTACGCCGAAGGCAAAGATTGCCTTCACAATCTCCCTGCTTGGCAGCAAAGACGGCGCGCCCACCCCAGCGTCTAACTGGGTCCGTAATTGGCGCAGACGAGTCCTTGATGAGGACAATGAGGAGTTGCCCAAGGGGTACTCCTTCAAGAAGTTCCTGGATGATTTATCCAGGACTTTCAAGGACCAGAATGTGCGCCAGACGGCGTACATTTGCCTCACCACGACGAGGCAAGGGAAGTCGGCCTTGGCCGATTTCATCCAGGCATTCGAACTGAATGCCGAGGAGGCAGGCTACAACCCGCACTCCCAGTATGGGGACCACGACCAGTTCCTGTGCGAAAACCTCGAGAACCTCGTCAACCCGGAGGTTCGCACCCAGCTTTATGCGGGCGGCATCGAGATCCCTGAGGACTACCTCGGGATGAAAAAGAGGATGATGACCATTGGTCGTGTCCTCGAACACGAGAAGCTGCGCAATGCACAGCTGAAGCACGCCGCCGGGACCCCTTTTTGGGTCCCGCAAGGATCCCGGCTGCCCCCACCAATAATACCAGGGGGACCGCGCCAAATTTGGCGAAGAAGCTGGCCCCAGGGGAGACAGCTCCGATGGACGTTGACGCGTCCAAAACGAAGGCGGCGGCCTTCAAATGTTACAACTGTGGCTTGGAGGACCACATGGCACAGGAGTGCCCGAAACCGCGCCGGGAGCGCGGAAAGATCAATGTCCGCTTGTTGCGGACCGACGACATGTCCAAGGAGGACTTTAAATTCCTCTTCAAACAAGCGCGGGCCAAATACGGCCAGGATTTTTAAAGAGGGCCCCGGTCATGGCCGACCCGGTGCCCCCTTCCCCGAACAATAAATATACTCTGCTAGATGCAGAGTCCCCCATACAGACCCCCGAGAACAATTTTGTAAATTATATAAAAGAACGCATTAGTCTATGCACCCAGGACAATATAGTAGTAGATAATGTAGAAAAGACCAAAAACAAATACGTATCATGGAGAATCAGAACCGCATTCGTAATATTAAAAACCGTCGTATGGATGAAGCAAACAAGCGCTGGAGCGCATTTAAAAAGGCCCCTGGAACCCAAACCAGTGAGAAAAATAGTGCGGAGAAAAAGGGCAACAATGTCGCGATGGCTCAATCCTCGAAAGAGGAGGAAGCGCCAAATGCAGTGCCGAAGCATACCCGAGTCCCGTTTGGACTCAGGAAGCAAGAAGCAGTCCGGTGGCTGGCTCGACGTGCAATGGGGATAACTGAATCCCGATTAGCGCAGGAATTCAGGGAGTTCCAGAAGCAACGGAACAAGCACGAGATGCTCATTCCAGTCGAATTGTTGTCCCCCGAGACGGGAAAAACGCGCCGCATTAGGGCGTTGTTGGACAATGGATGCACAACAACATGCATCGACCGGGCCTATGCCAAGGCCGAGGGATTTGAGCTCAGGGAGCTCGACCAGAAGATCATTGCTCGAAATGCAGATGGTTCTGAGAATGTGGGCGGACGGATCACTCATTACGTAGAGTTGATCATGGGAATCGGAATCCACCGTGAAAGACAGCGGTTCCTCGTCATGGGCCTTGGAAAGGCCAGAATATTTATCGGATACAACTGGTTGTTTAAACACAACCCAGAAATCGACTGGCAGGGCCAGACAATTAAATTCAGCCGTTGCCCTCCGGAGTGCAACATGACAGGCAAAGAAGCCGCCGAAGGGCGTGAAAAGTACCCCTCGACAAAGGCGAGTTGATCTTGATGGTCGACTTCGCAGAGCACGTGGATCTCCGCATGAAGGGCACGCAGGCCCAACAGATGGTTGAAGCGGCGTATGCAGAGAAGGAGAAGATAACAGAGGATGCCGTCCCAGAGCAATATCGCGAATACATCAAGGTGTTCGCGAAAGAGTCGTTTGATAAGCTACCGGAGAAACGACCCTGGGACCATGCAATCGAACTTAAGCCTGGATCGAAGGCTGTAGATTGCAAAATTATCCGTTGTCGCGGAACGAGCAGGGAGAATTGACCAAGTTCCTGGAGGAGAACTTGCAGAGCGGACGCATCAGGCCGTCCAAGTCGCCGATGGCATCGGCATTCTTTTTTATTAAAGAGAAGGATGGAAGCCTTCGACCGGTACAGGAGGAAACTCAACGAGATGACGATCAAGAATCGTTATCCTTTGCCGCTTATCTCGGAGCTAGTACATAAACTCCGAGGCGCGAAGATCTTCACGAAGCTGGATATTCAATGGGGATATAATAACATTCGGATCAAGGAGGGAGATGAGTGGAAGGCGGCCTTCTGAACGAATCGAGGCCTGTTCGAGCCTCTGGTTATGTTTTTCGGGCTTACCAATTCGCCTGCCACTTTCCAAACGATGATGAATGATATCCTTCGCGAGCTCATAAACGAGGGAAAAGTCATTGTCTACCTCGACAATATTCCTATTTTTACGGATACCCTGGCGAACACCGAAGATCATCAAGCGAGTATAGATATACTCGCTCAAAATCAATTATTTTAAAACCGCAGAAATGCGATTCGAACAAACCGAGGTCGAGTACTCGGTGTTATTATTGGTCACAATTTGATGCGCATGGATCCCGTTAAGATCGTGGCATCACCGAGTGGCCGGAGCCCAAGAACCTTAAGCAGGTACAGGCATTCTTGGGTTCACAAACTTCTATCGGAGTTCGTGAGAGGTTACAGTGAGGTGGCAAGCCCCTCACACGATTAACCGGGAAGGAGGGCTTCTCCTGGGGAGAAGATCAGAAATCCGCGTTCCAGAAGCTAAAGGACCGGATCACCGAAGACGCCGTCTTGGCACTTCCCACGGATCACGGGAAGTTCCGGCTAGAGGCCGACACATCAGAAGGAGCGACTGGAGCTGTGCTCAGTCAGGAGCAAGAGGGGGGTGCCGCCCGGTGGCATTCCAGTCCCATGGACTCAACAAGACAGAGTGCAATTACGAGATCTATGACAAGGAGATGCTCGCAATAATGCTCGCGTTGGAAGAATGGCGATCGCTCTTGATGGGCGCACGGGAGACGTTCGAGATTCTGACGGATCACCAGAATCTCCAGTATTTTAAAAGTCCGCAGAAAGTCAATCGGCGGCAAGCACGATGGATAGTGGAACTATCCGAGTACGACTTCACACTTTCTCATCGGGCCGGGGCCTTGAATAAGAAAGCCGATTTATTATCCCGCCGGGCGGATCATAATCAAGGGAAGAATGACAACGAGAATGTCATCCTTCTCAAGCCGGAATACTTCTGATCTCAGGAGATTATTATGGAAGGCCCGGAGACTGCGATCATGTCACAGATCAAGGCCACGAAGTGCATAGACAAGAGTGTCAAACTGGCGCTTGAGAAAAATCTCCCTGGGTGGGAGAAGATCGACGACCTTATTTATTATAATGGTCTGATTTATGTTCCCCGGGATGAGGAACTTCGCAATAAAATTATTGGTTTACACCACGACTCGACGTTACTCGGCCATCCAGGGGAGAACCGAACACAGGAGTTAATAAAGCGAAACTACTGGTGGCCGAGGCTCGGCAACCAGGTTTCTATTTATATCAAGGAGTGCGAAGCGTGCCAGAGGACCCGTGTGCATCGGTATCAGCAGGGAAAGCTGAACCCGCACAAGATCGCCGAAGGGTCATGGCAGATTATATCCATGGACCTAATTGGTCCGCTTCCTCTCAGCAACGGCTTCAACGCCATACAAGTCTGGGTGGACACATTCACCAAAATGATTCACGTTGAGGCCGTGAACATGGAACTGAACTCCAAGGGAGTTGCCCGGTTGACCTGGGATCACGTGATTAGATATCACGGCGTGCCGCGGAAGATTATCTCCGACCGGGATCCGAGATATGTCTCCGGCTTCATGAGGGAGCTCAACCGGCTCCTTGGGGTTGAAATGAACCCGAGCACCGCCTTCCATCCGATCACTGATGGACAGATGGAACGCATGAACCAGGAGATCGAAAAATATCTCCACGTGTTCGTAAATTATCGCCAGTCGGACTGGGCGGAGTGGCTCGCATTGGCCGAATTCACTCACAACGACAAACAAAGCTCGTTGACGAGCATGTCGCTGTTCTTTGTGAACACCGGATACCACCCCTGGAAGGGGATTGAAAACGCAGTCGAGTCGCGCAATGAGGCCGCAAACGACTTTGCCGAGAAAATGAAAAAGATCCGCGACGAGGTGGCAGCTGCGCTGGAAAAAACCCAGAAAACAATTAAAAGATATTATGATATTCATAGGCGCCAGGTGCCTGAGTTCAAGGTCGGCGATAAGGTGTGGCTGGAGGCCAAAGATATCACCACGGATCGCCCGACCAAGAAGCTCGACGATAGAAGGCTGGGGCCTTACGAGATTTTGGAGAAGGTCGGAGCTTCGGCATACAAGCTCAGGTTGCCTGAAACGGACAAGTCACATCCGGTTTTCAATGAGGCACTGCTGACAAGTATGTTGAACCTCCGGCACATCGGAGAGAGGAGCGGCCAGTGCCGCAGATCATGCAAGGTCACTAGGAGTACGAGGTGGAGGAGATCTTGAAGCACCGCAAGCGCGGAAAAGGCTTCCAGTATTTGATCAAGTGGAAGAATTACCCTCTCGGGGAGAGGATGTGGGAGCCCAGGCGGCACCTATCAAACGCAAAGAAGATCCTTGATAAATATAACAAGGATCATGGGATCGAGATTCGCGCAGTTCCGGTCAAGCCGGCCGGATACTGGGATTATTTAATCAAAAGATTCAAACACCGCGAGGAGTCGCAACAATACTTGACGAAGAAATTATTTATCCCAGAGACAAACACGTTCATCGAGATCAACGAGGACGTTGATTCTAGAGGGGGGGTAATGTCACGATTTGACCCCAATCTAATCGCTCCAACACCGATCGATGAGCACGTGACCCCAGCGCTTGTTGCACGAGCGCTTCACGCCGATGGCATAACGTGGGAGGACTTTGCTGGCTAAAGATCACACGGCAACGGAACACAATAGTCGTTTCCATGGACTATATTTAGTATTGACACTTGACACTTGACGTCTCCGATCACGATTCACCTGGTAACCTCATTGTATTATATACTTAGCTACTTAAGTTCACACGGTTCGACAAACAGTATAAGTAGAGTAGCTATTCACTTGTAGTTCTTTAGTCTTTTATTCAATCATCTTTTCGAGACATCTACCTGCACTTCTCAATCCACTCTCTTGTAGAGTTGGACGCAAAGTCTTGACTGTGACAGACATCCTCCCTTTTAAAACAAGAGAGGGTGAGTGGTGCAGCCTCCACTTGCAGGGAGAGAACATATCACGCAGAATAATATGGATTGAATGTGACCATAGTTCCCAATGCTGGACAGAGAATTAAAGGTCAGTCCAACTAATATTCAATGGCTTCCGAAAGACCAGACAGGACACCGAGGACGTGGATTGAGAAGCACCTTGGTGCGAAGCGACCAGCGATTGATTGGCCTGTTTTTTAATCGAGCCGGATCGATTCGTGTTCACGTAGTCCGACCAAGATGTCGGCGACGCGGTTATGCCCCGGAACTCAGCAACGGATAGGCGAGCCTCAAGCGCAGCGAGCGCCGAGCACTGACTAGTTGTGTGATATTAGCTACATCTCTACAGACGGAGTTTTGACGGATCAACCTCAAGTCTCGAGGGAGTCCTGACCCCCGCGAAACCTGAAGCCGAAATAAGTCAGATAGCGCGAGCTGGTGATCGCAGCAAGCTGAGATAGAACCATTAACGCAATACAAATCTCCACCTCTTCACACATATGTATCAAGCAGAGACAGAAAAATGAGCGCAGAGGAGGTCCGGCAGGGGGAGGCAGAGTTTGGAGGTTAACGCCGCTTCATGGAACTGCCACAATGATATTGGTTTGTTGTTCCAGGAACTGTGGCAAATCGAATTATGTTGACATTCATCTCACCTTGAAGACTGGAGCCACCGACTTCAAGTAAGACGTTGATTATGGTTGGGTTACAATCCGAAAGTCGTCGAAGCGCGTGCAGTTAGGAATGGAGTCGAATACATACGATTGACGTGACGGCCAAGCGCAGAGGTACCGATTTGCGCACGAGAAGAGTTTATCTCTTTCTTGGTGGGGAGGCCGAAACAGCGTGCAATCCAGACCTGTGTAAATTCGGTCGAAGAATTCACGGCCGAGCAAGTTGGATGGTGATGATTCGAATGGTGTTGAACGTGTAAAGTCGCCGCTGGGTGAGGAAAAAACCCTCGATGCATGGTCGAGAGGATGGATCGGTGATTGGAGCAGCAAGGGAATATAAACGGAAGGGAAGGCGGGGGGTCAGATCTAAATTAAGTGTTGTGTTGGGAGATCTGCAACGGAACGAAGGGATTCCACCAGTGGGAGAAAGGAAAAGGTGAACGGGATTTATATACTTCGTTGAAGACGAGCGGTTTGGCCTCCAGTTGTGCGGAGAGAGTGAGCATATAGAAGATGCAGCTATGGATTGGACATGCGTACTGGTAGTGCAGTTCGCAATTCCGCGCTGAGAGATATTAATATCACCGAGATGGCTGTTGAGAGGATCTGAAGACCTGAGGACCAAGATCGAGGAGCTGTTGAGAATAAAGCCATCAGAAGTCTCTTTTCCCTGCGAACGAAGCCCCGTCCAAGCAGTACGAGGAGACGTTGACAAGACGACGTCGGAGATGGGCTTGTACTACCGCAACAATGAGCGACCCTCAGCGCAAGCTCCCCAATTGAATGCAGTTGCTCGTTGAGGCAAGTTGCAAAGCTGCTACGCCCATGAGTCGATAATTAGGGTAACGGTACCGATCCTTCACAGCTCGTTTCTTGCACCGTTTTTGGTGGCTTGATCTGTATCCAGAAGTTATCCAGTCAAACGACCGGTAGCCTACTTGTTCATGCCCGTCAATGGGCTATGTAGATAGGAAAAACAAGCGCTGAGGAAGCTGACATGACGGAAGGAAAGCCGGGTGTGATCGACAATCAAGATCGGCCTGTGATCCGCAATCTTCCTGTTTTTGCACGCCGACTGATGAAGAACATCTGAGGCATGGGAGGCTCGGGTCGGGTCGGGCCCGACCCGACCCGACCCTGAGGCTGTGCATGGGGCTGTGCTCGGTGGTCCGGGCCGACCAGATCGATGCAATTCGGGAACCACTCACTACATAAGCACATTGGGTGGCACATCCGGTTTGGGCCATTCTTTTCGTCTTTTTGCTGCTCTGGATCCCACTGTTTCTATAAATGGACTACATGTTCCTCACATTTTTCTCCACTAATATCCGCCCGAATTCAAGTTGTGCTTGATAAATCTCCTGATCGGCACACCAAGAGGGGCAGTCGAGGTTGAGGCAAGGGCACGTTACCTTGCAAGGAAGATATAACTTTGGCCAGTGATGCTTTGACGGCTGAATATTTGAATCCGTGTTAGTTGTGAATCGAATGGCCGCATTGGGTTGTGCCAAAGAGCAGAGAAAAAAATGATATTCACGCTATCTCTGAGATTAGATTTCAGGTAATAATTAGGCTCAAATAGAGCGCTGAAGGTGAGGTGGAGGGCAAACACGTTGCGCGTTTATTAATATTATGATGGTGGTCGGGTCGGGCCGCGGCACAGCCTTGCACAGCATTTGCAAGCAGGGTCGGGTCGAGCCCAACCCGACCGCGACCCAACCGTCCTGTGGATCCGACTTTCTGGACTGATGCGTCTACTGTAGTCTTTGACATTTCGCCCTTGAGTTCGTGACTAAGCATCTCCTTATTTAGAAGGTGCTTCCACGTGAGTTTCGGCAGCTCTCGGCCTCTTTCATTCTCCGACGTCCTGGCACGACAACACACTTTCTTTCCTCCCACCACCATGCCATGTCCCCGCACCATCCCCCAACGAGGATCCGACACTGCTTCCACATCTCCAAACCTCTCCCGTAGCCGATCCTACCTCCCTGACAAGTGGCGTCGAGCTCGCGCCACTTACCACGTGAGCACCAACCTGGACCTCCCGACTCGACATGGCCTCGGATGTGTCGAGCGCAACACGCTGTGACACGTACCACTTGTCTGCCCCCTGCATGTGCGTAGCACCCATCGTGCTGTCCAAGGAGTGTCTGCATGGCTCATGGCAAGCGCTTAAGGCTGCAGGCAGGCGCGTAGAGGTGCCACTCGGGCCGTCGATGCGCCACTTCTCTTGGCGACACAGGGCAGCCTGTCTCCTGGGTGGCATAGTATCTATTCACCTCGCATACTTGTCGCCTATGTACTATTAAATAGAGCCGGTGATCATTCACAATTAACAAATTACAAGTCATTTTTGTGATTCAGAATTCCTTCAATGCATAAAATTACCTTCAAAATCCACCTTCGCTGCTTCGCGTTGCGCGGCATTGCGGGGTCTGAAAGCGAAAGGCTGCCGAGGATGCCATTCCCAAAAAGGTCCTTCCATTTAAGGAAACACAAGGGCAGAAAGTGGACAACTGTCTACTGTGGCTACTTGTACCTAGGCGATGCCCGACCCGCCGTGACATAGGCTATTGGACGGGGGCGATGCGACCAAGGTCACCGTGACACTGGGGACAATAAGCAATATAATGACCCTGTATATCCTCAGTATATCCTCAGTATTTTCCAAAAATCTTCAGAATATACCCCCAATATACAGGGTCCGTATATGCTCAGTATTTTACATAAATCCCAAGGAAATACCCAGAATATCCTGGGTCTGGATATGCTTAGTATATTAGCTACTATCCTGAGCATATCCTTACAAAATCCTGAGTCCATATATGGTAGCCATCAGACCTCAGTATTTTGCAAGTATATTGCAACCAAACAACCTAAAAAAAAAAAAGATAGGAACAATTGCTTAATTGGGTAATAATAGTTGTCACAACTACAGTTTCTATAAGAGGGGTTCTGATTTGTGGCTGTGCCATTGGAGGCTATAAATTTGGTTGTATGATATTTGGACCAACACCTCTTCTTCATGTTCCTTCATATTCTTCTCCTTAATTTGTTTTCTCTTTCCAATTATCCGCTTTGGCAGCAGAGATATTGGGGTGGCTGGCTTTGGCAGCAGGCTACCATTTCTCTGATTCTTCTGGTTACCAGCTTTGGCAGCAGGCAATCAGGAGCCAGCTTGCTTTGGCAGCAGGCTGTGTTTTTCTCTCTCTCCATCTTCAGCTTTGGCAGCAGAATTATGGAGGCAGCAGGCTGCAATTCTGTTTCTGTTTCTTATCACTTCTGGCTACTAAATTCCCCTTCGGCACTTTGTCTTTTCATAAACATTAATTTTGTAGATTCAGGAGAGAGGACAAGACTAGTAGCTCAAGGTATGCCCAGAAAGTGGCTGTAATACAAAAGGGCAAGAGGAAAAGGTCAATTATATATATGGGTGCGGAAATTGGGGAATCAAAGTCCCGTGACCATAGAGCAAGCTCTATGGTCATATGATTTATTACTGAATATAGAAATAAATCACATGACACCTCAACATGTACAAAAGAATGGTAGTTGAAATCATTACAGTTGACTGGCTCATAATTATAACATATAGGATCTGGAATCCACTAAACTACTAATTTACACTGTAGAAGTGTGGTCATAATGCGTAGGATTTGGCTGAATTTTAGGGGAACAGACCTTATGCATTATGAGCCAGTCAATGGTAGTGTTTCAATAATAAGGTCAACACTGTCTAAAAGTCAGAGAAATAAGGATGCATCAAGATGCAGAAAAAAGAACTCTACCAGGTTTGAACCCGGGAGCCTGAGCAGTAGTAGCTTATGTCACTGAAGGTCACAAGCTCCCTCAACCAGCCAAGCAAACTCATGACCAGGGTCATATGACATATGTTACATGCTCCCTTAGCCTAACTTGTTAGAGAGCATGGACCACAATCATGATGAAGTAAGATTAAGTTTGGTAACCCATGAATATACAGTGGCACTATAATGATCTGCACAGGGCTGTTCCGGCTCATTTCTGGCCTAAATAACTTCAAATAAAATTGCAGCATGAAATAAACAAAGTTTTGAGAAGTTTTACACAGTTTAACCCATACCATCCTTGTGCGGTTCTCCCAGGAAAAAAAGATTTGGTGGTGTCGGAAAATTTGACTTTGTGGATTTACCTTGGAGACAAAAACTCTATACTCACCTGAAAGTACTTGTAAAATGAACATTATCTACATTTTCGTTGACCCAAATCACTCTGGATTTGAGCTCGGAATGTGGCACTCAAGCCAGTGATTTTTAGCATTTTACACTCAAAATGGTCAAAACTACCCAAATGCTCAACTTATATGTGCCATTGTGAGCCCAAATCTCTATTGATTCATGTGAAATAAAGTGGTAAGTAGGTCTGAATTACAAGTATTTCAAGGTATATAGGCCATTTTTCAATACAGGATGAAACCAGGGAGTCAGTTTTTTAGAAACACCCAAATAATTCATTGTGAGAGGAAGACATGGGTGAGGTATGGTTTTAACTGCTCTAAAAATCCTAGAATCGCTTTACATCCATGCCAGCATTTTATTTAAAATGATTCGGCCCAGAAACAGGCTCAAACAGGTGTGTGCAGAACATTATAGCACCACTTTATATTGCCTTAACAATACCATAATAAATATCAGGTTTTTATATGCATAAACATATGATGTACCACTCTAGATATGCACCAAAACATCTTGTACTGTAATATTAACAATGTTGTCATGCTAGAAGGTCACATGACCCCAAAAGCACTTTTGGGGTCATGTGATACTTAGAATCAGTGCACAGACCAAGATGAGATAATCAGATCCATTTTGGTCTCAAGTTCAACTTTTATGGTTCTTTAGTATGCGACATGGTCCATGCTGTACATGTGAACTGTGGCTTTCCATGGATATTATAATATTGTCCTGTTTAATGACTTTATATACACCCTACAATGTTTCCTTTGATAATTGTGATTTGATTCATATGTATATGTATATGAATCCTTCCAGCCCTCAGAGGCCCCAGTATGACTTGAAATAATCCAGATCAGTCCCATCAGAACCACAACAACCGATTGAGGGAATTTCTGCTAAATCCCCTTTGCCAAAGCAGATTTCAGGTGGGTACAACATATAATCATATCATATGTACCAGAGTGTTTATGCATTCACCAGGATTCATTCCACTCTGTTATGACATAGTTCTCGCTGAATTTCATCAAATTGGCAATAATCACCCAGATGACCATTTATTGGGTGAGAGCCGGAAGTGCAGCCAAAATCAGGTTGAAACATAGCTAGGATTACGTACCATAGTTGGAAAACCTACATACACATCATGACAATGCATAGTACCACATCTGACACTATAGTTCTTATTGTTGTTTAGTTGCCCCCCACTCGAGAGAAGAAATGAGAACAGGCTCTTGTAATTTGTCCTCTATTATGTAGGCTGAAGTTCAGAAGTTTTGAATCCAGTAAGCAATACCCTCCATTAATCTAATTGTGATCAGATAATTGACTTCTGGTGTGACAACTATTATTACCCAGTTAAGCAATTGTTCCTATCTTTTTTTTTTTTTAGGTTGTTTGGTTGCAATATACTTGCAAAATACTGAGGTCTGATGGCTACCATATATGGACTCAGGATTTTGTAAGGATATGCTCAGGATATTAGCTAATATACTAAGCATATCCAGACCCAGGATATTCTGGGTATTTCCTTGGGATTTATGTAAAATACTGAGCATATACGGACCCTGTATATTGGGGGTATATTCTGAGGATTTTTGGAAAATACTGAGGATATACTGAGGATATACAGGGTCATTATATTGCTTATTGTCCCCAGTGTGACCGTGACCGTCGCTTAAACAGGCGACGGCTAGATATTTTTTGGGGAATTTTATTTACATTTTTCAATGTCACGATACCGCTCTTGGCGACTGGTCGATCGTGACCGTGACCCGACGCGACGGGCGCGCCGTGACCATGACCGTCGCCTAGTTACAAGGAGCCACAGTACATCAGACTTTTGACATTCAGCTTGTGAGCTTGTACAAGGTCAAACAAGGTCAGACAAGGTCCCAAGCCCCACCAAAATGCGCGCAAGCTCACAAGCTCACAAACCTATGTCTCGATTATCACAAGGTCACTCGTTCGACCCCGTGTAGTGGTATAAATTTGGAATGAATTGTTCCAATCACCATGACCAGGTATGGTATGGCCATAAGAATTTGTAAGAAGCATCCTCTGATATTTCACAAGGTTTTCCCACTCTATGCTGAAAATTTCGAGAGGTTTTTTCTTCCGATTTGACCTCGTTTGACCTTGTGAGCTTGTCACAAGGTCACAAGGCTAAACAAGCTCCCAGCTGATTGTTAAATGGCTGATGTAGTGTCGTTCCTTTTCTCGTATATTCAACGAAGCGTCCCGGCACTTCGACTGAGGTACTGTCGTGGCCCTACGTGGTCCATGTCCTGGGGCGCTAATCCGCTGATTGCCTGACGGAGGCCCCGGGAAGCTCCACCAAAGGGTTGTCCGGAAAAATGGCTTTTTGAGGGTGAAAATTTATGATTTCCTTGTCCGAGGAATGGCTTTTTTAGGCCCCAAATTTGCCGGCCCTGTCCGCTAAGTGGCTTTTTGAGGTCAGATTACCAATTGTCGATGTCTTCCGGACTGGAAGGACCCTTGCAAAAGCAGATTGCTACGTCGCGACCAGTCAGAAACTCTCAGAGACGGAGCATAACCGGTGGATTCCCCTCCACTGTGCTATAAGGTGCGGCGCGAGAAAAAATCGAATATTTGACCGGCTAACCCTTGTCCGAAAAGTGGCTTTTTCAGCCCGGATTGGCAGAAACGAGTGGCTTTTTGAGGCCGAATCTGGCGATTTTTTCGGACAACCCTTTGCAGGAGCTTCCCGGGGCCTCCTGACGGAGTTTAAAAAGGCTTCGGACACACGCAATTTTATAAAGAGAGGGATGTCTAACTGACTTTGCACAGACGGGACTAAGGTGAACAACTTCCGGCGAAACTCTGTCTCCGCAATTCCTGCGCTGACATGGCCACGATGGCCTACCTCTACATCTGACACGCCCGGGTCCTTCCTTAGCACGAAGTTTCAGCATCCCAGTGGTACTGGATCCAAGCGCGTTGGTGCTTCATCCTGCCGCTCCCCTTTTCTTTCCTTTTTTGGGCTTCCAAATCTGAAGCCGCGTGTGCCTGGAGTCTTTGCCGTCAGCGGCAGGACTGGGCAAGCAAGTGGAAGTGCGAGATCGATATCAGTGTTGACGTTGTTCGCACCATGCATGCAGGCCATTTAATTTCGCCACTCACGCAGAGACGAGGCGAAGGCATGCATATTGGGCCCTTATTCCCACGGTTCCGGATTGGCCATGCCTCCACTGCCCTCAGCTCGTTTGCGCTACTGTGCTCACCTTTTGTTTCATCCTCACATTGCAGGGCATATCACGTCTGTCGAATGAATGGATTCACATCCTCCCTTTGTGCAAACGACGCGATGCACGTAAACCGTGGGCACAGCAGGGGCACGATTCCACCGGGTCACACAATATGTTGCTTTCAATGGGCGGGCATGTGCACTAGCACAGATTACTAGATGCCATGCACCCATTGTCTTACCCCCTCCTGTCCTCACCTCGATCATTAATTTTACAAACACTAACCTTCACTGCTCCGTAGCATCCGAACTGGTCTAGCCTCAAGCCAACACCGTGTCCTCAGCTCCGGGCACTCGCCAAACAAGCAGCTAGGGGGTGAGTCTCGTTTCCTTTCTTGTCATACACTTTTCCTTGTTTTTCACCCTTTGAGTCTGTTCCTGCTTCTTGTCTGTTTGGTCCCGGGATTCTGCATTGTTGCGCTTTACAATTCTCCAAGTCGCCGGCATGCGTGCATGTGTCATCCCTCATGCGCACCCTTCCACCCCATCTTTTTTTTTTTTCATTCCCCTTTCTTCTGCACGTGGGTGACACCCTCCTTCCGTTGTATTCCCACTGCCTGTGCCCACCCTTAACGTCTTCAAGTTCTTTGGCACAGCGCCTGATTTCGCTTTTGGGTAAAGGCGATGCTGTCGCTCACCTCCGCCCCTGCATTCTCTTTTTGCAGCATGGGCATCAACGGGAGGGGTGTACTTAGTTGGGGTGTCAGTGTGTGGAGGTGTCGCACAGCCCCTCCCGGCATGTTCAGGCAGCCAAGATGTGTTTGGTAGGAGGGGTGATGTCGGATTCTGGTGTTCTCCTTGTCTGCTCATCATCTACTCTATCTCTCATCCTCTTCATTCTCGATTTCCCCATCTGCTGGCTCCCTGCCGCCCTCCCCCACTGCTCTCCCTTTGTTTCCTTTCCCCGGTTCTTGCTTTCACTGCTTGGGAACTCCGTACTCATTCACCCACTCCTCCACAGGGAATCCCTCAAGAGTATGCCAGCACCTCCTTCCCACAGCTCAACCGCTCTGTCTGTCGAAACACAAACCACCGTCCATGCTGCCATTGAGGAGTTCCCTCTAGATTTCGTGTTGAGCGCATACTCCCTCGTTCTGTCTATTGCTGCACCTGCAGGGAGCACAAGATATGCCCTGCAGCCCGACCATACATTCTAGCGGCAGCAAACTCACCATGCCCTGCCCCACGCTGTCCTCACCACACTGCTGCGAGGGCAGTCTTCAGCCCTGGGACAACACCAAAATTGGTTATATCCAACATGTATGAAACCTCGCACCTCAGGGACATCCACCGCCATGCCGTAAAGGACCTCTGAGGTATTCTTTTCAGGTGAGTAAAGGGTACCCAAGTCCCCTTCCACTGGGGTACAAGATTTCCAAATGTTTCCAAAGGACCTTGATTGACAGTGTGAGTGGAATGTTGTTGAGCTCAAGGTAAAATCTGGCTCTGAAAATCCTGTGTGATCACCAAAAACTTCAGAGCACTACAGAGATCTGCAATATTACAGAGGACTATATGGAACCCCTATCCAACTACAGAGGACTATATGGAGCCCCTATCCAACTACAGAGCACTATGTATCCTCAGTATTTTACGAATATCCCCAGAATATACCTGCAAAATATGGAGGCCATATATGCTCAGGGTATTTGAAACATACCAAGGATATCCTTATAATATCCTGAGGTCTGATGGCTACCATATATCACACCATAGAAAGCAAAATGTCGACCTAGGTCGATATCCTATCCAAAACTATACAAATCCATAGCAAAATCCCATTTAATAAAAAGTTAATAACTTCGTTTGGTACAAAACTGCTACCAAAGTAGCTACAATCCGTAACCGTTTCCAAAGAAACCAAATCATGCATTGTCCCGACTGTACGAAAGGACTATTGAAAGAGGGCCTTTCAGCAGCCATTTCGGGTGAGAACAAAAGAAGGTCTTTCCCATATAGCTGAAAGCCGCGCTGAAAGGAATTCTTTCAGCGGCGCTTTCAGCTATATGGAAACAAAGACTTTCCTAAATTTAGGAAAGCATTGCGGAAATAGCATATTTCCGAAGAACCCCAGGGTGCATGTACCCGCAGGTGTACCCGTAGATGCACCCGCAGGTACACCCACCAGTCGTCGACCCTGAATTACAAAAAATCAAACTGCATCGGCACCTCCTCCTGCAGCGTGCAGCCATCCGCCCTAGCCTACAGTTGCTTGCCGGGCAGCTCCGCACCACGAGCAATGCATACACAACGCTCCGTGGAATCACGGGCGCCTCTGCATGCGTGGCGCACGGCAGGGCGTCTCAAACGCTGCGCTGTCAAGTCCTGCTCGAGCAGATTCACAATCTAGGAAGTATATGTCAGCTCCGAGAAGCGGGAAGTATCACATACCTTCCCAACCGACATCAATATGGTAGAGGTAAGTGCTGCAAAAGCGCATCAGCGCCTCCTAACATACAATCAATGTTCAAGGATTAACACACATTATTTTCTCGGTTCCAGACCTGAACCACGCTAAGCCCAACCCACGTTACAGTCCGTATTATTTATTTACATTTCATGTCTGGACGAAAACAATCAGTCAAGACACAAGAACTTCACTAAAAGTCACTTGCCTAATACTGAGCCAATTGAGACGCCACAGATAATACTCAAAAACCGCGATAATACCATCCATTTCACCACAACACGTGAGGCTGAATTTTTCTTGGTGGTGCACGCCGCAGAACTCGCAATGCTTGGGCAGAATCCAGGCGCCGTGAAGTCGGAAATGGAGGTGAATGAGAGCTTCTGCAAGGAAAAGTTAGCGCACATTGTTGCGATGAAACAAACTCACCAAATCGCCGCACGTCTGGGACATGGTAGTAAAATTTCCATTCTTGCTGTTGGGGACGGCATTGGCGCATCCATTCGCGCTTACACTGCGGGGGCATGCCGGAAAACCCAATTTTGGCTTCGCGCTCAGTCGGGAAAGAAGGTGGGAGCTGGTTGGGTGCAATCTCGAAAGTATAGACGCCTCCGGGCCGCCAGAGAGCCGGGTTGGAGGTAAGGATGGCGTCGATGGTGGCGTCCATCGTGGCATTGATCGCTGCGTTCATAGTGAAGGACTGCGGACATCAGCTCTAAAAAACAGCCCGTAGGATGACGTACCTGAGTAATCATGACGTTCAGAACTACAGGAACCGTTAGCAGAAGAATCGAATCCCGAAACAACAAAACTCACCTGGAATCACTGTGGACAATAAGCAATATACAGGCCCTGTATATGCTCAGGATGTGCTCAGGATATTACAAACATCCCCAGTATATACCTGCAATATCCGGTGGCCGGATATGCTCTGGATATTAGCTAATATACTGGGGATATCTGGAGCCAGGATATGCCCAGTATATTAGCTAATATCCGGAGCATATCCTTACAATATCCTGAGGTCTGATGGCTACCATATATGGACTCAGGATATGCTCAGGATATTGTAACACAACATGCACAAACAATGTACAAAAATGGAAATAAAGACCTGCCTTGTGAGGAGAAGGCTCAGCTGAGAGCAATTGGGAAAATCAAAGTTAGGGTTAGGGTTTCCTTATAAGGTATATCTTATCTTATCTACTTCCCTATAAGGAAACCCTAACCCTAGCATCAGGTTTCAGATTGCACTTGGCTGAGCCTTCTCCTTACAAGGCAGGTCTTTATTTCTATGTTTGTACATTGTTTGTGCATGTTGTGTTACAATATCCTGAGCATATCCTGAGTCCATATATGGTAGCCATCAGACCTCAGGATATTGTAAGGATATGCTCTGGATATTAGCTAATATACTGGGCATATCCTGGCTCCAGATATCCCCAGTATATTAGCTAATATCCAGAGCATATCCGGCCACCGGATATTGCAGGTATATACTGGGGATGTTTGTAATATCCTGAGCATATCCTGAGCATATACAGGGCCTGTATATTGCTTATTGTCCCCAGTGAATTGGGTGTGGTGGTGGTGGTTTGAAGTCAAGAGAGAGAGGCCTGCCGGTCAGCGGCGGCCCTCTTGTACAGTGCCAGTCGGCACCTCCTTGCAACTCACGTGGGGTCTTCCCATTTGAGATTTTTGCCTCCAAATAAAAATTTTAAAGACAAACCTGGTGAAAAGAATGCGAATGGCACCATAATCGATTTTAGCTTACATAATCGGTCACTTTTTCGATGATTTCTGACGAAAAAAGTCCGGCTTTGGTGATCCGAGATGTGCAATCATTTTCTTGTCTTCTTCCAGATCGCATCTTACGGCCATGCCTAAGAACAGCCGGGCAAAGGATGCTGCTCTCCGCCGGCACCGTGACAGGCGTGGAGAAATAGACCCCAAGAAGGCAGCGGAATTGGCGAGTGAGGATACCTACACTCCCGATGAGCACTTGGATGCACATGGTGCCTCCGATGATGATCTGACTCCAGCACAACTGGGAAAAACTATCAATAATCTGGCTCAAGCTGCAGCTGCAGCGCTCATTTCAATAAATAAACCTCGGTCCAAAATTGATACTGATCTAAACCCGGATATAGAGGTCAGCGGATTTGAATAGATGTGTACAAATCTACATTACCCTTCAGCTCCAAGCAACATCAAAAGGACTTCGCCGCGAGAATGCGGATCTTATTGACGCACCTGCCGCTGGAAGTAGTGCATCAACCTTGTATCGGGAGGCACATGGAAAAACTCGGAAGGCACGGGCAAAGGCAATGCAGCCCAGTGTCGCAACCTTCTTCTCAAAGGTTTCCGAATTTTAGCCAGAATAACCAAGGAAATCTGACGTGTTTCAATAGTGTGTGCCTGTGGCCAAAAAAATGGGGACCCTCATTTCAATTCAACATCCGAGGTTTGCATTCTGCACTTTCTGTTGATTATTCCAACTCTGACTCGCCTGAAAGATAATTTCTACAGATATCCCCTCGGTTCACACCGCAGAAATTTCCGTGATAATTGTTGAAGAGGTATCATTCCTTCCTTCTGGAATATTTCACTTCTGATTCGCCCAAAAGATAATTTCGACAGATATCCCCTCGATTCACACTGCAAAAACTTCTGCGATGATTGTTGAAGAGGTATCATTCCTTCCTTCCGAAATATTTCACTTCTGGCTTGTCCCAAAGGCAGTCTCCACAGATATCCCTTCAATCAACGCCAACGAGGCATTTGCGATGGATGTTGAAGAGGTTTTATCCTCTATTTTATTGTTGCTGCACGTCCTGCTGACAAAATAAGGCTCTGCATGTCGAAACAGGAATAACCTCCGCTGCCGCAATGGTTGAAAATGAGCCTGAGGTGATCGCAGACTTTGACGAACTTCTGCCAGGTCCCAGCCCGATGTCTGAACGCGGCCAGTCGCCGGCGGTTCCCACTATTGGCACAGATTCACCAAAACTCGCGCACAGCAAGCTGGAGCGTTTGATTGAGAAGCATATCCGTCTCCTTCGCAAGCCAAAAACAATGCTCACCAATACTACTGCAGCAAACCAGGTCTTTGACTTGGAAGCGCTTCGGCAATTCAACAATCAGCGGTTCGCAAACCTTGAAAAACTTCAGGCCGCAAAGCGACGTGTTGAACTGGCCCCATCGCGGTCCAAAGCGAAGATGCGGAAACTCGTTCCGAAAATCAAACCCAGCATGGATGCCAGTGAAACGGTGGCCACGGCGCTCGCAAAGGGCCCAGCATTTGCGAGACGCCTCCGCAAACTTGCGACTCACCTGGAGACACACGGAGAACTGCCAAAATCCACGCAGGGCCAAGGTGCATTTCATTTCACGTTACTCGATAACCCAGACATCCTTTCTGCGGTCCGTGTGTGGTGCAGTGGCGCACTGGATTTCGATGAGGGTGGCTTCGAAGGACCGGTAATCATTGTTTCTCAATGTTCCTTTATTCCTGTCTTCATGAACTTCCCAGATAAAACCCGCAAAACTTCGACGTTACGTTAACGATTTCCTTTTACCGTCTCTCGATATCGAAAACATCATCTCGGAGTCAACAGCTGTGCGATGGCTGAAGAAACTGGGCTTTAAGATGTCCCGTGTCAAAAAGGGTATTTACGTCGACGGCCATGAACGCGAAGATGTTTAGGAGGCTCGAAATGTTTTCACTAATTATCTCTACCATTCTGTGTTGCCGTGCGCACCTCTCTATCCCTTCTTTCCGTTTGATGACACTGTCTTTCCAGGTTCTGCAATGAGTACGAAGGCGATGAAATGGAGGAGGTAATTTCGCCCGGGCGCCTCGGAGTCGGTGCCAAAGTCCACTATCCTATCTTCCACGACGAGTGCTGCTTTCATGCCAACGATCAATCCTCTTATGTTTGGATGCGGGAGGGGTAACAGCCACTTCGAGGCAAGAGCCGTGGACGCCTTGTGCATGTCTCCGATTTTATAATCGAGGACACTCCTTCTGGCCGGTTGTCGTTGACCCCAGAACAGATATCAGCTCAGTTGGAGCTCGCACCTGCGCCGACTCGGATGCAGTCGTCTGTGCCCACGGACACAACCGATAGCTCACAGCCCGAGCCGTCTCCTTCTGACGCATCACCCTGGCCTGGAAAAGGCAGGAAGAAGACGAAGCCAGCAAAACCAACAAACAAACGCGAAGCTCCAGCTGCAGGGAGAACGGAAGCAGAACACAGTTGGACACCACCACCTGCCCCCGAGGGAAGCATGTATCGGCTTCCAAGCTTCGATGCACGTCGCATAATTTATCCCGGGGCAAACCACGATCCCTGGTGGGACATGCCGCAGCTTCTGACACAGGTTTCGTACTTTAAACTTTGGTGTCACTCCATCTAATCTCTTGCATTAGACTCGCGACGCGATCAGGATCTTTGACCACCTTTATCCTGATGGTATTGCGGTCTTCGTCTTCGGCTGCTCATCGGCACATGAAGCCTTTGCATCGGACACTCTTTGCGCTCAGAAAATGAACCGATCTCCGGGCGGAAGTCAACCAAAGATGCACGACACTATTAATCCAACAATGGGTCAAGTTCAACACATGGTTTACCCGCTTGATTCTGCTGAAGTTGATAGTGATGGGGCCACCACTTGCAGGCCTTGCAAAGGGCATGGAGCAAATTCTTGCAGAACGCGACTTGCTCGGCACCTTGGATCGCAAACACGGCCGCTATGTTGGGGTTTGTGCAGACTGTAATGCGTCGCAAGTGGCCCGTGACCGGGCAGCAAAGGAAGCCAAAGCCCGCGAGGATGAAGCCGAGGGCTCGGGGGAGGCTTTACTCGGTAATCGCAGCGTCTCAGAGCGGGAGGATACCGATTTGACTCGCAGCAAAACCTGTTGCATGCGTCGTGTGCTTTCACTGCAGCCTGATTTCATTGCGGAGAAGCCCTTACTGCAGATAATCATCGAGAAAGCTGGCAATAAATGCCTGTTTCTTCCAAAATTTCACTGCGAGTTGAATCCGATTGAGATGGTGTGGGGTCAAGCGAAGCGATGCAAGTCCTATTCCATGTCGATCTTGTACCTGCTAATTTTCCAAACAGACTTCCGTGAACGGGCAGACGGTACCTTCCCGAAAGCTCAAAAACTTGTTCCGGAGGCTCTCGATCAGGTAACTGCTGCAAACATTCGACGCTACTTTCGTTGTTGTTTCCGCTACATGGATGCGTATAGGTACGTTGTGTTGCAGACTTTTCTCCATATGTTTTTATTTAAAACTCGGTGAATTGGCAGATTAGGACTTAATGTGAGGCAGGCAGCCTTTGCAGTCAAGAAGTACACATCTCACAGACGTGTACCTGCATCCGTCATGTGAGATGAGGGGGTTCTGAGCCGCGCGACACCAAAATTGCAGCCAGATAGGGGCAGCACGTGATCCTTATTACATAATCGGTCATTTTTTTCGACCCAAAAAAATAAAAACTTCTCCTTTGGCTTAGTCCTGTATGATTTGGATAGAGGAGATGTAAAAGAGTGTATTTATGCGGTTCAAAGGTGTTTGGAAGTTTACTACCAAGTGCTGAATCATTTCTACTTTTGGAAATCCGTCACACCAAATCGGGTAGTCACGAAGTGCCGACTGGCACTCTATAAGCATAGCGGTGGATAAGGAGGAGCGGCGAGGAGGGCCGTTGGACGTCACACGTGCTGGATGTTGTTTGATGACAGCACTGCTGCGGCCAGAGTGGCTGTGCTGTTCCGATCACACTCCTGCCTCTTCCCACCATGTCGTCCTCCTTGGCATCGGTGTCTTCCTCTACGGCGGTGAAGGCCGCGTTCACCGCCAGCCTGTTCAAGTCCACCCACTACCCCAACGAGGTCGTCACTGCCCGCCGCGGCTCCCCACTGCTCATCGGTGTCAAGACCGACAAGAAGCTCAAGGTCGACTTTGTTGACGTCGATTTTGCCAGGCAGGATAACGACGCCAAGGTCGATTCCCGTACGTCCAATATGCTTCATTGCTGAATCCTCGTCCTTATCCCTCTCACAGTGCAGCCGCAATTGCCCGGCTCGATGCTTGTGCCGCCGACCATCAGCCCCAAATTCCTGCGCACGCAGTCGCACACCTTCATGTCCGAGGACGGCCTCCCGCAGCCGATCAAGTTCTACATCGCCTTGGACGCGGCGGCTGTCATCGAGCACACCAAGTGTGTGCTGTACCTCGAGGACAACATCGCGCACATTGCTGAGGGCAAGTTGCACATCCACCGCCTGCGGCGCACCGACAGCGATGGCAAGGAGCAGACCGCTGCGCAGGCTGCGCACAGACGTGCAGCATCGAGACGCTCGAGCTCGAGATCGCCGCGATCATCAAGGAGAAATTCAACACGTTCATGCAGAAGGAGATCTACGAGCAGCCCGAGAGCGTTGTCAATACGATGCGCGGGCGGGTCTACTTTGACGACAACAAGATCATGCTGGGCGGCTGCGCATGTACCTGCCGATGATGCGGCGCTGCCGGCACATCTTGTTTATCGCGTGCGGGACAAGCTACCACTCGTGCCTCGCGACACGCACGATCTTCGAGGAGCTCACAGAGATCCCCGTCTCCGTCGAGCTTGCAGCGGACTTTCTCGACCGGAAGACACCGATTTTCAGGGACGACATGTGTGTTCCTCAGCCAGAGCGGGGAGACGGTGGACACGATTTTGGCGCTGCGGTATTGTCTTGAGCGGGGCGCGCCTGCAGGCCTACACCTCAGCAGTACATCGTGCTGCTCCTCATGGCGCTGCAGCTCTCAGAGGACCGCATCTCCTTCTCGGAGCGGCAGAACCAGATCATCGACAGGCTGCACACGATGCGCGCTGCGACATGACTCGCTCTCCGCAGGGCAGCTCTTCCCGTCTTCGAGCGCCGTGCTCAACACTATCCACATGTACAGCTGCCGCCGAGGCGTTCAGCACGCCCGACAACCGCGATGCACTTTTTGCGGCACACGAAGCGCAGGACAAGGCCGGCCCCCCAAGTGGCGCATTCTGTGTGGGAGCTGTACTTCACGGACTGGATCCAGCGGCAGCAGCCATCGAGCAGCCGGAAGCTCAACGTCGCGCAGGCGGTGATAGGCTGGCCCTGTGACCAGGCGTGAAATCTTTCAATTTTGCGTCTGTTATTACTCACAAGGGCCATATAAGCCAATAGATCACGCTCCAGAGAGCTAGTGTGAGGTCCGAACATCTAGCTAAGGATATACTACGTGTGCTATCTGTAGGCGCTCGGTTGTGATGACGGTACCACTATGGGCCAGATTTCCAAGCAGCTATACTACCATTAGCGAAAGGTCGTCCATCCATCCTGTGAAGAACTGGGACTTGCCTGCGTATTCCTACCAAGGATATAGTTACGGAACACCATCTAGACAATGAGCAATATGCTGGGGACACGATTAGAGTTTGCACGACGTCGTGGCAGTCAAAGCGACCTCGCACGACAACAAGTTCGACACTTCCCGATAAAGCTGATCAGGCTTTTGACAGGAAGTGTCGACGGTTTAACCGGACCGGTGATCGGGCCAGCGGAACAACAGATCCGTGTGGCTAAATAGAGATCATCCGGGTCTAGGCACGTGCTTTATCTAAAGCCCAGAAACCATATGGAGCCGTCATTAAACACATGGGATCTACAGCGCAGCAGCTACAGACTCGAGTCAGAGTGGAGCGAGCCATGCGGTTCGTTCCTGGTGGGACTGAGAACAGAGGTCTCAGGCGCCATTAAAAATAATAAATATACCATTTTCTCGTGAACTAACTTTCAACAGGACTAGTTTCGTAGCTAATTGAGCTTGGAGCGTTTATCCAACGATTCTAAATACCCGTTTGTATTATTTTGTGACCAGATATTGTGATTTCCTTATTCAGATCTCTCGTTTGTATAAATACCCGTAGTTCTCTAGAGGGACGCCAGTAGATTCTACCCTTTTCTACCCAGAAACCAAGGCTACCAGCTAGGTTCTGTGTGGGAATGTGTTATATTCATGCACATGGGCTTCAGTCCGTCTCCGATCTCCGAACCTCCGACCTCCAGCCTCCGAATGTTCGGAGGTCGGAGACGGAAGATCGTCGGGTTTTTACGCAATGAAGGTTTACTGAGCGTTTCCTGTTTAACCGTTTTTCCGTTCCTTCTCAACTTCTTACTTATTGTGTTGCTTACTCAGCTAACTTCTTCACCCAAATTTGGACTCTTGCTTATTGTTATGTTTTGATTTACCTTATTTAGGTTAACAATAAGGGACTTAATATAAATACGGTTTAATACCTTCATGTACTTTAGTTTGATTATAAATGTTGCTTGGCTCTTCGCTTCGCTTCCGAGTCTTCCTCCGGTGTCCCTTCGGACTCCGTCTATCTCTGTCTTGTCCATCGGCCCAGGGTAGTACGCACACCCTTACCTTCCTGTGGTGTTTGCGCTCACTTTCGATATCTCCGACCTCCAGTCTCCAATCTTGACCTCCAATGTCCGACTCTTCCGAACTTCTGATCGGAGACCTTCGGTGATAGCCCCCTCCAACGGCACGGGATATAACAGAATGTCTAGACTCCATTCGGCTCAACTCTAAGAACTTTTAAGTTCTCTCGGTTAGCTTACATTGTGGGAATAAATTTGATTTCAATTGAGATTTGAACGCGAGACAAGTTGAGAAGTTCGAAAAAACTAATCAAGTGCAAGTTACAAGTTACCAGTATGCACGAACAAGTTGAACATCGGATTTCTGTGGAGCTGTGACCTTCGTCGTTACTTTGCCATAGTTATCAAGCCAGTTACCAGACTATAAGTGCCAGACAAAATCCTATTGATCTTAAGATCACCTTGGAAGTAATTCCAAACCCCTGCTGTCCCAATCCCACTTTCCTTACCCTCTGAGGTCGCGTTAAGCGCCTAGAACAGTCAGGTTGTCCCAAAAGTCACCTTTAGCGAAAAACCGCTTTTGCGTTGTAGAGTCCCAAATTGCCACTGCCTAATACCTGGTAACCCCGAACTTGTGCGTTTGATAGTTTGAGTTGTTGTGTGTTGTTGGTGCTGTTGGTTGTTCACTTTAGTGCTCAGCTTCCACACCATATTTCACCTGTGGTTCAATCATCAGCATTTCACCGCTTTGTGTCCCACAGTCTGCGCCATTGTGCCCTCTCCTCGTGAGTCTAGTTGTGTCTGCTGTCTTGTCATGCCTTTGTCATTCTTCTGCAGTCCAATCCCGTCTTGCATGCCATTGCATTTCTAACCCTCCGATTTGACCTCCTACTTTCACCCTTGCTGTGTGTCAATTATTTCTTACATATCTCATTCTAGGCTAATATTCTACTGTTTAGCTATTTTATGTTGCACCCGCCACCGTCAATAGCCAGTAGTTAGTGTAGATAGCAATACAAACATCATTGCACCCTCTGTGGGGCCTCAAACGTGTCTCATCGCAGCGTCCATATACGCATGAAAAGCAGTAGAATAGTGTACGTAGAGAATGAAATGCTGCCAGTCTGTCGCAGCAATGAACGAAGCTGATGATTTACTGCCCAGATACCCCCGACTCGAAGGACCTTCTGAAGTGTGTGGCGAGGAAGGGTAAGCACAAGGCCAGTGATTGCGAGGAGTCCAAGGACAATGGTGGCAATGACAATGACAACGAAGACAACGACAACAACGCGCCCGAGGTCTCGAAAAAACGCAAAGCTCCGGAGCAGACCGGGTGCAGTGGAAAGTGCCCGAGGACTATGGGCTCAAACACAGCCCAAAATGCTGTAGCGCCCGCCGTGAGCAGCTCCACTTTGAACGCCATGAGCAGCTCCAACGATGCTGGCTCCCCATCTGCCCCATCTGATGCATCAGGATTGATGTGCTGTTACATCAATGGTGAGGACGTCTCAGAGTCCTTCATAGGAACTGTCACTTCAGGCTACCTCAAAACCAACCTCACTAGGTACATCTTTCTCAATTAGATGTGGGGCCTAAGAGGACCTCAGAACATGGGGGCATCCATGGTGTATGGTTCCATTCATGTGTGTGGGACCACCCACCACTTGTTCCTGGATCCATCCACCTGTGTCACATCACAACGAATGTGGGTGCAACCATGCCCAGCTCGTTTTGGGGATTTTGGCGCCCCCACAGGGCCGATTTTGTGGCCGCTGCTGGCCGCTGCTCCTGCCCCCTCCATGTGGCTATTGAGGGGCATGCATACGGCACTATTCAATGCACTGTGGGTCTGCAGGGCCTGCCCAGGGAATCATCTATTACCTACAGGCCAGCTCGTTTTGTGGATTTGGGCACCCCTACAAGACTGATTTCGGTGCTCCTGCTGGCCCCTGCTCCTGCCCCCTTCTTGTGGCTATTGAGGGGCATACATACAGCACTATTCCATGCACTGTGGGGCTGCAGGGCCTGCCAAGGGGATCATCTATTACCTATGGGCCAGCTCATTTTGGGGATTTTGGCACCCCTATGGGACTGATTTCACAGCTCCTGCTGGGCCCTGCTCCAGCCCCCTTCCTTCTGTCCATCCCTATTCAAGCACTGGCATTACTCAATATCAATGGCCCAGCTCCATTGTTTGCATTTCTCTGCAGGGTGTACACTTTCTGACAGCTCACTGCACCTTTGATCAACACCCGCCCACTCCGCCATCATCATATACATCTCACCTGCTTTGACCAATACTCACTATTGCCCTCAATACCTTGTCTTATATCATCCTGGTCTAGCTCCGTGTTCCACTGTGCCTCGAAACTGTACCCAACTCACTCTATAACAATGCCCAGCTGCTCCAGCAGCCTGTACGTTTGTGTATGTGGACCCTCCCATGGACCCAGGTGGATGGATCCACATGAGCACATATGGATGCACCCACTGTCATATGGGTGCACCAATATGTCGGGTACATGGTTCCACCCACAAGGAGTGTGGATGCACCCATATACACATGGATTTACCCACATGAATCTTATGTGGTGCCACCCATTAATATGGGTGGATCCATGGGTGGAAAATAGAATAACCCATGGATGCACCCACATTACATGGGTGCATCCACCCGCCCATATGGTGGGTCCAGCCACCATTTGTTTGGTTTTCGGTGGTTCCACCCAGGCAGGAGTGGGTGCACCCACCATTTTATTTGGTTCCCACCTGGGTCCACCCATGGTGGTGTGGACCCCCTTGAAGTATCATCAAACACTATTGTATATCATTATTTACACAAAATATCATAACAATGTTGTTCCCTGCCTTTCTTAGTGCAACTGGACCAAAACTTCCTAATTGGGACGTTGGCGGTAGTAGTCCGCATTTGGAAGAGGGTTTTTTTTTTTTCAAAGACAAAAGTGTGAGTGAGTATCATAGATCTCTGGACTGGGTGTTGTTATTCACACAAAATATCAGAACAAGGTTGGTGGTAGAAGAGGCTGTTTATTTCATTTTATTTTTCTTCAAGTAGAAGAATGTGAGTAAATATTGTTATTTAGCATACATTTCTCCACTCCATTGTACCTACCACACCCAGATCTAGTTGAGTGAAGTGTCCTGCTGAGTGCAGTGGCTTTTGCAGCGAGGTGCCAGCATACCCAATGCCCTAGGTTGCTTAGTTCTTTATGGTAATGACTATGCAAGGGTTAGTGCTTCATACCTTTGGTTTGGGAATGTGAGTGAATATCATTATGATGTCCTTCTCACCATGACCTCATAGCTTAGTGGTTATAGCCCCACACCTTATTACTTCCCTGATCACTATGGCTTGTGGATGTTGCAGCTTCGATTCCTGCTGAGGTCATTGTTATGGTGCTGTTTTCTCTTTTTAATTACATTGCCCAAATATCCAGTATCTATTGACTGCTAGCATCACATATGCACTCTCCTGGTCTTCATTCATGCCTGCGCTTGCACTGTGCTCTTCGCCCAGCCCGATCCGGAATAACTTCCTAATTGGGATGTGGGTGGTAGTGTTCCCAATTGGGATCAGGGACTTCGCAAATTCTTTGGCTACCATTTTTTTTTTTGAGAAAATTTGTTTCAAAATGCATTGCATGTGATGGACGAAATACATAAAGCATAATAGGAACTGGACAAAGTATAGAGCAAAAAACTGCATGTAACAAGGGAAATGAATCTAAAGGGGCTCGAGAGTAAAAGTGACTTGCATGTGAACAACAAACGGCATAAGGCATATTGCAGGAGAAAGGTATAGCAGATAGAGGAACATAAATGTGAAACCAGCAACAAATAACTAAAGATCCTCGGCGTCTGAGTCATCAATGAGTACTGGGTGCACGTCAGCGGCCCCTGCTGGAATGGAGGCCAACCAAGCGGTGAGGCGCTGGGTGCCACCGCCAAAGAGGCGGTGAGGGGCACAAAACTTGTGGTCAACCTCAATCAGAGGGTCTGCCGGTGAAAATTAGGAAAGGAAAAAAAGCAGAGGGGCCAGGACATGCACTGTCCTTGGTGGCCAGCAAGCCAGGCAAGCTGACGGGGTCGCTGGTGTTGCTGGCAGCGCTGGTGGGGATCAAACTCAAGCCAGGCAAAGTGCTTTGCCAAGAGCTTTAAACCTGAATTTTAATCTGCTCTCTTTCATGGGGGGAGGTGAAAATAAAGCCCAGGAAAATCACAGATGCCCGAAATACTGTCAAATTCTAGGGGAGGAAATGGTGGAAGGCTCCTCAATCAACTTATGTCTTCTGTTACCTTCTACACAGAAAATCATAGTGGAAGTCTCCTTGGTGAGCAATACTAGAGCGGTTGTAAATATGAAACCCAAGAGCTAATGTATTGATAAGAGCAGTAGGAGCAGAATCTATTGCACATTGGTCAAAATCTTGCCCTCAGAGTCCAACCACTATCACAGGAATTTTGAGAACAGGGATAAAGTGAAGGTAATCAAGTGTGGCTGGAATCTATATCACCTGATATGATACTCACTGTGCTTATATGAATTCCATGGTTTCCATCTTTACTTCTACTGTTTCCATCACACATGTATCTCAGGTTCCACTGTTTCCACCACAGATGTATCTTAGCTTCCACAATTTCCTCGAAAAAATGCACTGATTTCCATGGTTTCCATGGAAAAATAGCCTTTTTGAGAGTGATTGTGAACTCATTGCAAGGTGATCACAAATTCAACTCATCTGGGACCACATCAAAATAAATATTCCATCAGTTTATGATAAAAGTTTGAGATTCTGAGGAGACAGATCATTGCTTTCAAGGTTATTCTACCTTACAATAAATCTGGTATTTACTGCTGTTTTCTGTGAGTGGTTTTGTGTTTGGAGATGGAAAGTACCAGAATGTCACTAATTCTCATATATACACTTTACTTCTCGGACCTGGTGATTCACAAAATTGAGATTTCAGCCAGATTATGATAGAAAGCAATGAATAACACTGTCTACTGAATTTAGATGTCATTTGAAACCTCTAACATATCTATAATGGCCCTCCAAACCCCAAAAGGTGTGTTTTAATCAATATAATCTATTGGTGTTCCCAGCGTGAAAAGACACTGTGGATGCTGCAAAATTGAGCCAGAGCCTTCTTGGAACATTTATGAAGGCCTTGTAAATGTTCACACACAATAATCCACTAACTAGACCAGTATTGATTTCTGAAACACAAGTACCAGCATGTATGCAACTCTTTTGAGAGGTCCTACATGACCCAAGTGGAGCCATTTGTGACCAATTATTGCAAGAATGATATAAGACAAGGATAGGAAGCACCCAATGTCTTCCTATATCACTGGTAAGTGCAGAAACACAAAATTATATCAAAATATGATATCTATGAGTTGTGCAACATCACTCATATGGCATATATGAGCCTATCTGGGAAATATTTTATATCAAAACAGGGTTTGATGGTGTGGAGTATTGGCACAATAATCTTGAACAATCAAAATAAACAAATCTGTAGTACTAACTTTTCAATGCTTGTGCACTGTTGATTGTCAGGATTCTTCGGGCTCTTTTTGAATTAATTGTATCCCTGTGGTGGAGTGTGTAATAGTAGTGGAATGGCATATGCCAATTGGCAACATATCAGTAAGGCAATTAATTGCAGAGTCAACTAGCAATATATCCCCGGACACCCAAAATGCACTCAAACTGATTGAACAGGCTCTCCTACTAAACATTACATTGCCACTATCAGCTATATGGTTGTATATCATGTCTCAGGTGCTACTAGGATGTATGTGAAGTCTTGAGGGTCCATAAGAGTATAATGGTTGGTTCAACAATCCTTCAGTGTCTTTCCAAATGCTCAGAGTAGATCCAAATCACATTGAAATGAGGATTAACAAAAAAATCCTTATTTGGCCGAAAGTGTAGTGGTCCTGATCGTGTCAAGTATGTCAAGTTGAATCATAATAACCTTGCTTTAGTAAGGTCCCCTCAGTGAGAATTCATTAGCCAAAAGCTGTATGAAATAAACACACCTAAACACTAGGTTGACTTCACTCCCGACAACTTGCTCGAAACCTGCAGGGAACAAACAAACCTAAATACTAGCTTGACTTCACTCCCGACAACTTAGCCGAAACCTGAAAGGAACGAATACAGCCAAATCCAAGGTCCGTCTTCCGAACACCCACCGATAAGGTCGGCATTATTTCTCGTGATTCCAGCAAGGTTTTAGGCGGCAAGGCCGGCCGCTCGTGGAAAGATTTAAGTCATATAATGAATTATTGGGTCAAATGAGGTCCCCAGCGTATCACATGTTCAAGACTGTTGTAGAATGGGACTCCAAAATTAGTTGGTGTTCAAATACTGTGAGACAAAGATCAGAGCTCAGATCGAAGGTTTATAGTGGAAATAATATTATGGTTACCAGTGTAGTGGCTTGTATGTGGAGAGTTACAAAACTGGAAGATACAGAGAGCCACAGAACATGGCAAGCAATGGAAAGGTACATGCAGAAAAAAGTATCACTGGTAATAAGTGAGGAGTGGAAACAGTGGAAAGTTGGCAAAGTCACAAAGGGTTACTGACTGGTGAAAACCAACGGGTGGAAATGATAGAAATATACTGGAATCACAAAAGATTACTGACTCCTGAAAATGATGGGTGGAAACAGTGGAATGTTATGAGGGTCACAAAATATTACTGACTGGTAAAACCAGGTGGTGGAAACAGTGGAATGTTACGAGGGTCACAAAATATTACTGACTGGTGAAAACCAGGTGGTGGAAACGGTGGAATATTACGAGGGTCACAAAATATTACTGACTGGCAAAAACCAGGTGGTGGAAACGGTGGAAGGTTACAAGAATCACAAAATATTACTGACTGGTGAAAACCAGGTGGTGGAAACGGTGGAAGGTTAAGAGAGTCACAAAATGATACTGACTAGCAAAAACCAGGTGGTGGAAACAGTGGAAAGTTAAGAGGGTCACAAAAGTTTACTGACTGGTGAAAACCAAGTGGTGGAAATCATCGAAGGCGACAGGGGTCACAAAAGTTTACTGACTCATGAAAATCAGGTGGTGGAAATAGTGGAAGGTAGCCAAGGTCATAAAATTACTGACTTTCTGATGAAACCTTACTGCCCTGTTAAAAGGCTTCAAATCCTGGTGGAAACAGTGGTAAAGTCACATATTTTTCTTCCGCTACGGAGAGTAGGTGGTAATACAGTGGAACTAGTGGAAAGGTCTAGGTGGGATACCCGGGAATTGTGGAAGGAGGGATCCGCAGAAGTTAGAGGGACTGGACGGCATATCTGTCCCTCTATCTACTGGGGTTTGGTGGTATTATCAGGTGGTTAATGGACTGATTAATGTCAATCCCAGTTATTACTTATGCCACCTTCAATACCCTACCTATGTGTTATCTTATCTTATCAAATTTTCTATGGAAAGAAAATCGAAACATGGGAACACATCAAGAAGAGGGCATATGAAGAAGAAAAGAGAACAAACAAAAACAAAAAACAAAACAGGGAGTCAAACCGGCGCAAGGGTTGTCGGGCAAATGCTGTAAGTAATGTATGAAGCACTAACCCTTGCATAGTGATTACCATAAAGAACTGAGCAAACTAGGGCATCGGGTATGCCAGCACCTCATTGCAAAAGCCACTGCACTCAACAGGACACTTCACTCAACTAGATCTGGGTGTGGTAGGTACAATGGAGTGGAGAAATGTATGCTAAATAACAATATTTACTCACATTCTTCTACTTGAAGAAAAATAAAATGAAATAAACAGCCTCTTCTACCACCAACCTTGTTCTGATATTTTGTGTGAATAACAACACCCAGTCCAGAGATCTATGATATTCACTCACACTTTTGTCTTTGAAAAAAAAAAAACCCTCTTCCAAATGCGGACTACTACCGCCAACGTCCCAATTAGGAAGTTTTGGTCCAGTTGCACTAAGAAAGGCAGGGAACAACATTGTTATGATATTTTGTGTAAATAATGATATACAATAGTGTTTGATGATACTTCAAGGGGGTCCACACCACCATGGGTGGACCCAGGTGGGAACCAAATAAAATGGTGGGTGCACCCACTCCTGCCTGGGTGGAACCACCGAAAACCAAACAAATGGTGGCTGGACCCACCATATGGGCGGGTGGATGCACCCATGTAATGTGGGTGCATCCATGGGTTATTCTATTTTCCACCCATGGATCCACCCATATTAATGGGTGGCACCACATAAGATTCATGTGGGTAAATCCATGTGTATATGGGTGCATCCACACTCCTTGTGGGTGGAACCATGTACCCGACATATTGGTGCACCCATATGACAGTGGGTGCACCCATATGTGCTCATGTGGATCCATCCACCTGGGTCCATGGGAGGTCCACATACACAAACGTACAGGCTGCTGGAGCAGCTGGGCATTGTTATAGAGTGAGTTGGGTACAGTTTCGAGGCACAGTGGAACACGGAGCTAGACCAGGATGATATAAGACAAGGTATTGAGGGCAATAGTGAGTATTGGTCAAAGCAGGTGAGATGTATATGATGATGGCGGAGTGGGCGGGTGTTGATCAAAGGTGCAGTGAGCTGTCAGAAAGTGTACACCCTGCAGAGAAATGCAAACAATGGAGCTGGGCCATTGATATTGAGTAATGCCAGTGCTTGAATAGGGATGGACAGAAGGAAGGGGGCTGGAGCAGGGCCTAGCAGGAGCTGTGAAATCAGTCCCATAGGGGTGCCAAAATCCCCAAAATGAGCTGGCCCATAGGTAATAGATGATCCCCTTGGCAGGCCCTGCAGCCCCACAGTGCATGGAATAGTGCTGTATGTATGCCCCTCAATAGCCACAAGAAGGGGGCAGGAGCAGGGGCCAGCAGCAGGCACGAAATCAGCCCCGTGGGGGCACCAAAATCCCCAAAACAAGCTGGGCATGGTTGCACCCACATTCGTTGCGATGTGACACAGGTGGATGGATCCAGGAACAAGTGGTGGGTGGTCCCACACACATGAATGGAACCATACGCCATGGATGCCCCCATGTTCTGAGGTTCTCTTAGGCCCCACATCTAATTGAGAAAGATGTACCTAGGGAGGTTGCTTTTGAGGTAGCCTGAAGTGGAACTGTTGTCAAGTACCGCGGCAAACCGACACGGATCCAGTGCCAGACGCAGGTTTGGACTGTGGGGAGCTGACATGTGCTGCCGAAGGGGCTAGGCGTCTTGGTATCCGAGGATGCTGAACCTTATTGTGAGCTGCTACGGTTCTACATCGGCCTTTTTGACAACTAGTTAGTTTATCTCATGCCATCCACTTTATTTCCCTACTCATTGCGTACAGTTTTTTGCTCTATACTTTGTCCTGGTTCCCGTTATGCATTATGTTGTTCATCCTGAATCACATGCAATGCATTTTGAAACAAATTTTCTCCAAAAAAAACAGTAGCCAGAAATTTCATGAAGTCCCCAATCCCAATTAGGAACACTACTGCCCAAGTCCCAATTAGGAAGTTACTCCGGATCGGGCCGGGTAAAGAGTGCGTGGTGAATGATGACAAGCAGAGTGTAATGGGATACTAGTATTTGATACACTTGTTACGTAGGGAATGAAGTAGAAAAAAATAGAAAAGGAAGACACTTAGTAAGGATCAAACCAGCGACCTCCGGAGCAAAGATGTTGGGTAAGTGCCTGATCAGATGCCGTGTGATAGCCACTAACCGACAAAGACTTGGAGAAATGTTGCACAGAGAAATATACACCCACAGGATGGGAGCTGACACAAAAAAAAAGGAACAAGCATCCAAATGTGGACTACTACTGCCAACATCCCAATTGGGAAATTTTCATCCATTTGGTCCGAAAAGACTACAGAACAGCATCAGCATAAGCTTTTGTGTAAATTATGTATACAACCATGGGTAGAGCAGGGAAAAGACAAAAAAATGCAAAAAAATGCAAAATAAAAATAAAAAAGACAGAACAGCCATCCAAATGCGGACTGCTACCGCCAACATCCCAATTGGGAAATTTTCATCCATTTGGTCCGAAAAGGCTACAGAACAGCATTGGTGTAAGCTTTTGTGTAAATTATGTATACAACCGAGGGGTGAGTGCAATAGTCTCACTGTGATGGCATCAATGAAGCAATAGAGCTTGATTGGAGTGCCACTTATATATTACACTACTAATTAGGAATAATATGTGTCAAATATAACCCTTTTGGTTGACGTGCCCTTCCCGCCATCGACTGGACACGCCCACGCCACCGGCGCACCTTGCTGCCAGCACATCATTCTGCCTGTGTCACATCAAGCCCGGCATCTAGTGCCAAATATCCTGACTGATGTCCCATCATCAGCTCGGCGTACGAAAATGGCATGAAGGCAGAACAGAGATTCACGGCTTTTCCAAATTCGGTCATTCGGCATAGCGGCCTTTGTGCACATTTAGCCGAAAGTCAAACATATAGTCCCAGTGAAGTCCCATAAACAACCGAAGCCCTGGATGCACCCTTCGCCATAACCTCATTAGCATGCGTGCACATATGCCGAGCCACGGCATTGTAGGTTGCATAAGGCACCTATGCCGAGCCTTTGCCGTGTGACGCATGGTGACTTCCATTGATGTTGGGCCCAGTGGCGTGCACGTGCCTTCCCGGAGCAGCCGAGAGATCTGATGTGGATGATGCCTGTGGTCGTACAGGCTCCCAGCCTGGCTGATGCTCTGCAGCCCTGATTTCTTGTATTACCTAAAATATTACGTATTAAATGCGATCAGACAGCTGACACCTGCCAAACCCCAGAAGTGAGTGAGACTATTGCACTATGGACTCATATATAACCATGGTTAGAGTAGGGAAAAGACAAAAAAAAAAAAAAAAAAAAAAAGCAAAAAAAAGAAAAGAGCAGCCATCCAAATGCAGACTAATTAGGAAATTTTCATCCATTTGGTCCGACAAGGCTACAGAGCTAACGTTGTTATAAGATTTTGTGTAAATGATAGCATACAACGATGTGTAGAGCAGGGAGAAGGGGGGAAAAAATGCAAAAAATATAAATATAAAATGCAAGTCTTTTGGGCAGATGTGGGTGTACCCACCGTGGAATGGTCATACCCACGGCGAAGTCCCCATGTGGGAACCAAACAAGCTGTGGTGATGCCTGCCTAGCCCTAATGAAAGCTGGGCATGCCCACCATACATGGTCACACCCAGGACATTTTTAAGAAATAATATGGATATAAGGTAGGCGTCAGTCACTCCCTGCAAGCGGTCACATGATCAAACTGTCATGTAGTATGTAATTCTTTTGACCCATTTTCTTTGAGTGCAGAAATGATCATTTCATTGAATGGGCACGATTTGGTTTTTTCTTGGCCCAATATTTGCCACTGACATAAGCTTCCCACGACCCTAATCAGGTAATTTCTTGCCGGAACCATGCATAGAACCCAGCCGATCACCTTCCTTCTTCCATCCTTCAGCTACAAGGCAGAATCCAGACTATTTGAAGGCAAATTTGGGTGGGGGAAATTCTGAGTGAGATGACATAAAATTTCTCAGAAAAAAAAAATCTCGGAAACAATACAATCAGGTGAATCCCAGCATTTGTAGGTTTTGTGTCCAAAATTTTGCCGGTCATGTCACGTGTGACATCACCACGTGATCGCTTGCGGGGAGTGACTGACACCTACCTTATCCATTCAAGTTGGATATACTCACATAGAATATGGGCATACCCAGGTGGCATTTCAGGTGGGTACACCCACAATTTGGAATTTATATGTGGGCATGCCCATGCAGATCTGAGCATACCCACATGGAGACCAGTGGATATACCCAACCAACTGTGGGCAAGACCACATCATGTAAGGTGGGTGTGCCTATATAGGCATATGGGTATGCCCAGATAGATAATGTGGTTATGCCTAGATTCGCATATGGGTATGCCCAATATGGTGTTTCAAGGGTCGATTCAGCAAGGCAAGTGCTGGGGTACATCGCTACAGCAAGCAGATGCTGCAGCGCATCAGTACAGCAAGGTGGATGCTGGGGCAGCTCAGTACAGCAAGGGGATGCTGGGGCAGGTTGATTCAACAAAGCGAGTGCTGGGGTGTGGATGCTGCGGCGCATTGGTACACATTGCTACAGCAAGGCAGATGCTGCAGTGCATCAGTACAGCAAGGTGGGTTCTGGAAAGGCAAGTGCTGGGGCACATCAATATAGCAAGGCAATTGCTGGGGTGCATCAATACAGCAAGGGGGATGCTGGGGCAGGTCAATTCAACAAGGTGAGTGCTGGGGCACATCAATACAGGTCAGAAGGTCCATGCTGGTGCAGGTCGGTATAGCAAGGCTGAGCCACGAAAAGGGCCCCGCATGGGGGTGCAAAATTGAAAAATTGGCTGGGCAATGGACGAACTGCCCAGAATCCCCACAGCACGCCAATAGGCATATAGGGCCCCAAGAAGGCCTCCTAGAAGGGAGGAATCAGGGGGGGCAGCATGAACCAGGAAAACAGCCCCGTGCAGGCCCCAAAATCCCCAAAACGAGCTGGTTATAGGGGACATGTGGGCATACCCACATGAACAGGTGGGCATACCCATGTTCATGGATACGCCCAATAGGGCTAGTCATATCCATGGATCTGGGACCTATTAGGGCCATCCTCTCATTGGCAGAGTCAATCCTAGTGAGGGCAGTTTCAGGGTAGCCTGAAGTGCACTGATACCACCTGAATACAATCCTCAATCACATCCAGAAGCGCCCTGCTCTTGGTGTACATCCCCTGCCCACCCAGATGCTTCCGTTTGAATTGATGCGCAAATGTCCATGTTTGTAAACCGCTGTGAAGATTGCGAAGAGCTTGCCCTGCCTGCATGTTTCGAAGGTCCTCCTCATTCCCTGCTAGTCCTGGGACGCAAAGCCACGCATACACCTCCACCGGTAATGAGGAAAATAGGTAGATAGGTATAGTTTCGGGCTTTGACTTGTTGTTTTCGGGTCCGGGAATGTTCTGTGCGACCGACTGCTGCAGCCTGGACATGTACGTCTCTTGCATGTCATGGAGGGCTGAGATCTTTCCCAGTAAAAGGGTTCATTGCCGCTGAAGCATTGCTGCCTGAATGGTGGTCCTCATCAAGTGCTTTGCCTCAAGACGAATTGCCGCTCTGTGATTACGTCAGCGTCGCCGAATTAGGCAATGGGAACGAGTCACTGAATCTCCTCGGTTTTGATCCCTGCCAATAGGAACGCCGCCGGCTTCACTAGTAATGCTCCTGCTCCATCCTTGACAACCCATGCATGGTCTTCTTCGGAGATCCTCCGCATCACATCGGCCATGGTTTCCGCTACCCAACAGTCAGCATCGTCCCACCTTAGCAGCCAAGATTCATACCTTCTACGTCTGCATACACATACATCTTCTCCCATTCCTGCAGTTCTTCCTCGTGCCCATCGCATAAGCCCTCCGTGAATGCATGGAATGCCCAGCTGTGTATCATACCCTGCGGAATCACCAGGACCATCTTGTGTAACAACGAGTTGCCTGTTAACCAATCAAGTCTCAGAAATTCGTCGGGGAACACAACAGATCACTCACCCAGATTTACAGTCTTCTTCCAGTTTGAAAAGCTGCACAAATCATTGATCATGTCTTCACGAGATCCTGGACCCATTACCGAGATGAATCTGGCCGCCCAATCAGCCAAGACCAATTCCATTCCACACCTTCTCCATCCATATGGCCCACGCCCTTCGTATAGTTGAAGGAATACGGGCCATGACACTTGGGACGTGCAGTGGAAGGTGAAACTTGGGGACCTTGAAGAGGAACTTGATCCCCTTCGGAAGCTTCATGCACGTGGGCATGTGTTTGGCATGCTCCCAGAAATTGCGACCCCATTGGCACGCAATATTGTAACTCGTGATGATGGTGATGAGTGTGATGCCCATCACGCTGGAGAAGAAAAGGTAGTCCATATTGGAATACCTGCATTTGTGTTAGATCGTGACTGTCGGTGAATTGGGACACACACCTTTCCCCTTTCTGTAAATCTCCAGTACCGCCAGCATAAAACAGCTCGTGGCGAGAGCAGCTGACCGATCCTACACCCGAGGCATGCAGACCCTTCGTGCACTTGCTGTTTGCTGACCACAGTGCGGCAAACGACACACAATGGCTGATCTGCGGATTTATCAGCCAAAAGTGCATGATTGTTCGCTAGAGTCGTACTTGACCAGGTGTTTCGGTTGTCGCTCGCAACCATGTACACCCAACCAGGACCTAATGTCGGGTCCTTATCTTGAGATGAACGGTCATGCCCCTTCATTCTGAAGTTGGCGTCCTTGGATACCAGCATACAATAAATTCATCTGGGCAAATAATTCAGTTTGCCTACTGTGGTGTATACGTGCAGCGGATACTTACACGACTTCTGGTGGGGCTTTGTCCCAATTGTCCCAATTGTCCGGCAGATTGATACCAGGGAGAGGACATGCGCGACATGGAATTGCAAGCTCCCCATGGTTTCGTGCTTGCTGTTCCCATGGGCTCATGTCCATGTCCTGCATGCTTACACATCTGGAGGTGCCGGTACTCCCGGACCATGTGCATGAACTGTGGCAAGCGGTTCTGACAAAAAATGAGCATTATCCGCCATAATCGTGATCAGGTTTACCAATGGTTTCGACAATCCTGTTCCGTTTGTCAAGAGCACCAGTGTGTTGTAGAAATCATATGCAGGGACCTGTGCCTGCAGATTCAGACAGTGGAAACACCGCAGGGCGCTGAGTGTGGCCGCTGTATTGGGCTCCTGCTGCATTGCCGGGTACCATCCAATGTTCAGGAGCTGCTCCATGTCAGAGGGTGCGCCTGGGCAACCGCAAAAGTCAACATCTACGATGTGAATCCCGTTGTTAGCGATGACCATGAAGCCTTTGACTTGTGGTGTGAGAGACACGAATGGGCACTCTTCATTGTTATGATGCCCGATTTGAAACCGTATCTTGAGATCTCTGAGAATCCGCGGTTGGAAGAAGTCGTCTTCCCACTCCTACTCGTGTCAGTGAAATTTCGGATGTAAAATATAGAGCCTCGTACCTCCAACCAATGCAACGGCTTGTCACCATGGTGATCGACAATGCAAGAAGCACAGTACAGGTGTGAGGCATGACAGTCTTGGCATCACCATGAGGGATTGGCTTCTCCGCACAATGAACAGCCCTTTGTCCACCACAGACCATGTCCTTCCCTCTTCAGCAGCCCAGCAAGGCAGTTTTTGCGCTCCAGGATCCATGTTTTCACCGGGTGATCCTGCCATACAGTGAGAATTCACAGTATTCCCTGTTTTTCGGACAGCTCACAGAATTCTCATAGCACTTCTTCTTAGTCTTGACCTTGATTGGGCTGGGCCTTCCTGGATGACCAGCTCCTGCTTGAACATCTCGTCATCGGCAGAAAACCCCATGAGTTGGTCATAGTTATTGAATGGGCGGTGTTTCTCAGGGGAAGGGGGAGGTGTGGGATTGAGCTCCTCCCACAGATGGCGGTTACTGGTGGTTGAGGCCATGGATTTCGTCCTGCTGCCGCCGCCGTGAATGTACACCTCGCTTGCATTTTTTGGTGTTTGATGCCATGCTGGGTGGACCCGGTGGAGAGCTCCTGACACACTTTGGCTATGATATCAGAAATATCAGAAAACACCAGAATAATCACAAGTAAATCACGGTGGTACCTTTCACTATTCGTAGGTGGAATTTGCGATAAGAGAATGGTAGACAAAGCAACAAATAATATTGCAGATGTGCACGATGTGGAGGAATGTGACTTGTTCGAAGCGCCTGTGAGGATGTGTTCAAGGTGCTTCCAGGGTTTCCCTGATCCACGTGATGCATCGCACCAAACTGGAAGCCGCCACAAACCCGGGTCGTCTCCCGGCATGTTGCAGGACATCAAAACGAGTGTGCGCTTGATCCAAATATTTCGCCCTCCCTCCCTACTCAGGCATAGTAAACCCCATCCTCAGGAGCTCTGATGATGCCAAGAGCCACCGTGGAACTTGCGGATGGCAGTGGAGCAGTATAGGACAGCAGGCGAGCATCAGATAATGATGGTTGCTCCTTGGGTGATGGCGACCGACTATCAATGTCATAGACGACAACCGGGCTGGGTGGGGGACTGGGCAAGGGACTCTGTGGTGGTGGCATCGGAGGGGTCGTTTGCGATGGTGGTGTCGGCAAAGGGAGCTGCATCTGGTTGGCATAGAGGGGGTTGACAGGATGATCATGCTTGCCATGATTGCACCTAGCATGCCAAGCATTTGTAAGGCTATCCCAGGCTGGATAGTGCTTCAGTGTAGCATGCGACGCACCGGAATATTACGCCTGGGCAGACAGCCTGTACATTGTGAGTACCCTCAGTGAAATTCCACACACAAATATCATTGGGGAAATCACGTGATTCTGAGGTCCAGAAGGGCAATTTTGGGGCTCCAAAGTCGAAATATCAAGTGATTTTATAGAGGACTTGCTCCCTTGGTTCAGGCAGGGCTCAAATGGAGGGAGAATGTCCCACAGTACATTGGCAGCCTCGTGTCTGGGTCCATAGGGAAGGCAGCAGATGGGCAACAATGCCTGCACTCCAAAACAGGTGTCCAATGCTAGGAAATTGAGTGATTTTACAGGCACGATTGTCAGAGCTGCTTATTGTTTGGTGAAAATTGAGTGATTCCCGGTGACCAGGAGGCTTCTTGGTGCAGTGTCACGTGGGTAATGTACGGGGCACACTGCTTGAGTGCTGTGGTGTTTGGTGCACATTGAAGGTTCAGCCGGGTTCTGAGAGTGGTCAGAAAATTGTTGATTTTGGACCAGGAGTTAGGCCGAAAGGCTCGGTGAGGCTCGAACAACAGTGTCTCCAGTGGATTATTAGTTGTAGTGTGTCCCAGTAGGTACCCAAGGTCGAGGAGCGTGTTTGTGAGAAGTCTGAATGTGGTTTCCAGGTGTGGCCTGATTTGGTGATATAGCTGTGCTGTGCTTCTTCATCCCCATTGTACCAAAAATGCTACACAAGGGCATATGCAGAGCATATACAGCCCTCACAGTGCCAGTGAGGAGGTGAAGAGAGCAGCGCAGGAGGGCCATGCTACAGACTGTGCCATGCCACCTGGCTATCACAGTGTCATCTTCCCAGTGGGGCACTCCATGCGCAAACAACAATTTATCACCGAGCTAAAGTGCCAGGTCACACGTGAATGGCACAAGTCCCCACATTACCACTGGATTAAACACTATGATCCCCATCTCCCTTTCCCAAAATATGTTAAACTCACGGAATGCAAGCTGCAGAAGCTTGCTGTCATCCTTCTGCAACTCCGCATCAGCCACACAATCCTCAACAAACATCTTCATAGGATTGGTCGCATTGAGTCCCTGGTCTGCCTGTGTTACCACCAAGAGGGCAAAATGGTCATCCATTACCTCCTCCACTGCCCCACCCATGCCAATGCTCATGCTAAGTTGCACCATTACAGTGGCTGTGACAGTCATGTCCTCGAGAAGCTACTGTCGCACCCCAAACTCCTCCCCCTGCTCTTCCAATTCGTTGCTCATTCCAGGTGATACCGCACCATTTTCGGGGACATCCCTGAGCTCGCTCTGCTTGATATCCCAACAGCCACCTAATGCCTCGCTGAACTTAACACTGTGGAGCTTCCTACCAGCCTAGTGCACCCTCAGGTGCTGTGAAACATTAGACTGGACTGGGTCCCCCTGATGGATGCCATTCGGCTTGACATTACCATAAGTTCTCTCTTACTTACCTATTGTACCATTACACTGGCATACTGCCTTTCTAATCCATGAGACTTCCCTGCTAGGTCCACGCCTTGAGTGTGTTCCAAGCAATACCACCGTCATTGAAAATTGTTATTCATTGCTTACAGGACACTACCTACCTACGTACAAGAGAGATCCCTACCATATTGTATGCGACAGAGGGACAATAAAGCTGATTTTTTTAATTAAAAAAATGCCTCTTTGCTGGTGCAATTGCCCCATATAGATTATCTCCATCTTTTCAACTTCTCCTCTTGTCCTCAGAGTCATAATTCCCTGCCCTTTGCATTAAAAACTTTCCCACTGCGGAAAGAATTCTCTCAGGAAAAGCAGCTGGAAAAGCCAGACATTGTTCCCTCATTCGCCCATGCTGGGGGCTGCCAGCTGCCTCTTTCCATCACTGCAGCCTATGTAAATGTCATGGAACGGATCCAAAATTCTTCCGTACTGTGATCCACAAGTGTACACAGTTGGTCGCAGCAAATGTGCACTGTGAAGGAGATTCTTGGCCACATTAATGAACCTGCCGAATCTCCACATATAAATAGGGTGCATTGTCTGTCCCACAAACCATTCACCTGCTTGCCTGGGCCTCAAATATACTACTCTGCCCAGCAACTGCTTCGCTGTTTCTGGTTTTGCTACACTGCCCAGGCTTCGTCGTTGCTATCAGTCACTCCTGCTCATTGCTCTGCCAGCTTGGTGGTGAAACACCAGCATTTCCTGCTTTTATGGCTGATACTCTTAGGATCATTCTAATGCACTCACCATGTAGATCGCTCTGGTTCTCATTCTTGCTTTGATTGGCCATGATATCTCGTGCCCCCACAGATTGTACACCTTTGTTGCCTGAATTAACTCGCTCTAATATGCCTTGCAATTCTCAAACCGTTTATGCAGTCAAATATGTTCAATGTTTCACTGACTTTGCTATTTGACCCAGAATCACTATGCCTGTTTGGTTTTACCTCTCCACTGAGCTCCGCAATGCCGCGCCATGTGGGTGTATTTTTTCCGTGCTTGCTAAAAAGTTCCCGTAAGAATGTCATCTATGGCACCCAAGTCAATGTATGTGTAGAACTGTAATTCCAATATTTCCCATCTGTTGTTTTAAGATTATGGGTAGCAGTCTGATTTAAAGGCCTCAAAATACTTCAAGCTACCTTCTGCGTGAATGTACTTGAATTTGGTCCTACAATTATATCAGTGGCTTCACTCAGCTACATCTGCCAGAGTGAAGCGAAGGCATGTCTTGTAGTATGCTATCCAGGAGTGCTCCGGCACTTCACCTTGTTTATTGCTATCAGAGGTCCTCCAGCAAAGTTTCAGGGCTCCAGACAAACATAATTACAAGTACTTAAGGTAATCATTATTTAATCAATTGACATGAGGTTTTTCAGGTCTCAGTGAAAAATGTCCCAGCTCAAGATTGCAATGCAAAATAGGGGCTGTGCTATTGTATTTAGTGGCTGTGTTAAATGCATAATGGTGGCTGTCCTTAAAATTCGCTTCAAATTCTGTGAAAATATAGTGGCAGTGTTCATGCTTTGTAATTAGGTCGCAACTGTAGGCTGCGTTCGAGTCTTGCCAGGTGTCTTTCTCTTTTACAATTTATTAGCTTTGCCTCTCTTACGTATTCGAGCAGTTCTTTTTGAGCACATCATTGTAATATTTTATTCTAGCTTCCAAACAATTTTCAGTGTCTAAATCGACCTGTAACTTCTGGTTTGCATTGAAGTCCATGTGGCTGTGTTTGTCTGTTCGATCTCGGCAGATTTTCCCGCGGCCCTCCGCCCTTCCAGAATATTTATGTGAGCTTAATTCAGGGTGGATTGTGATTGTGTATATACCATCTAGATGCCTACCCAAACTGGCCATTGTCCAGCTGTCTACCTTGCATTCTGTTTAATAGCCGCCAAAATGTGTTGTGGCCACGTGCATCTATTTCACGGTGTTAACACTCGGCTGCTTCGCCTTTTTTCGTTTCAGTAGCCACAGATCTCGCTGTAGCCAGCCATGGGTTCATCAGAAATAAGAGCGGCAATATATAACTCAACTGCATGTTGCAACTCAGGTCATCACAAAGACAATGCCGTGGTTACCAACCTTCCTTGCGAAGTCCATTCTAAATATTGTCACAACGGTGCATGACTGCAAACTTAGAATTCGTAGATTTGTATACTACACACAGCACAGCTGGTCACCATGTATCACTGCGTTCAGGCCCCATTTAGCATGGCACCCTGACGAGGTCGCTAGTCAGTCATAGGCAAAAAATTGTCGCCGAGGCGAGTCTAGATGCCTAGTCACATATGTGACTAGGTGTGACTAGACGCTTCGCTATATCTAGACCAAATGAAATGCTAACTCAAGTTCTGGGAATATTCAACAGTAGAATAACCACTCATATCTATGCTGAATCAATGCTAAAATTCGATGTGTTTGATCAATGTTTGATGTCCGACTACATATTTGATCTCGGATCAGGTGGCGACTTTACCTGTTACCGCCACTCGCTGCAGTATGCACTGGTGCACCCCATGTCCCCTGCCCCCCTGTGGGTTCCTCTGTTCTCAAACACTCAAAACTTGGTCCCACCATGTGTCTTGGACTCCAGGCCCACAATGTCCCAAAATTCCACACATCTAAATTTAAAGTTTAATTTTGATTAAGAAAATTCAAAGATGATAGGCGAGAACTGAATCCCACGGGTGGTGGGCCCATTTCGGCGGTAATAACAGGATGTGGACGAATGCGGAGCAGGGGGGGAAAGAGGGAGAGAGCTAGCAAGACGCGAGCTAGCAAAGCTGGGGCGAGGCACATCTACTGGTCTAGAATTGGTCAAATCTAATGACCTCCAAGGGCCTCGGCTGGCGCCATAGCCAGGCGACCTAGATCGTCAAATTCTATATAAATAGACATGTCTCGTCACGTATAGACTCGGCTGCCCGGCGCCTCGGCGGGCCTAGATTTCCGTGGTGCTAACTACAGGCTGAACACAGTGTATGATTTTTTGCCAATGAACTTGGATCCAAATGCACGTGACCGTGTACATCCATTACGGTGCACGTCACCGTCGGGAAATCTAAGGGACAAGGAGTACCTACCAGAACTGGAGTATGAGGTGAGTCCTACTGACTTTGAAACCCTACCAGAGTACACGCAAAATCGATTTGAAGGTAAATCGGAGTGCGCTCCGAATCAAAATACTATAAAGTGTGATCGGACAGTCCGATAACCCCTAAGACATCTGATGCCTCACGACCATATCGGCTTAAAGCATTCCGGGATTGCGACAATCCTCTATCCCTTTGTCATAAAGTGAACTATGTTTGGAGTGCTGTTGTTGGGGGTGTTCAGGCCACAGTCGGCAAACACCACAAACCCGCCTCCTATTGCATATTTGGCGTGGTAACTGACACTGAGAGTCTAAATAGGTTTCCGAAGAGCATAATCCTCTACCTTCTGTGTTTAGAGACGGACCCAAGACTATTTGTCCTCAGCTACCCAAATATTGATGGCAATGGTTCTTGTGTAGCCTACGACAGGCAGTTGGCTAACTTAGTGCATGCCCTAGAATCACAGGGCTTGGATCCCCAAATCCGTAAGCGACTGGATTTTCCTTTTATGTTTGACTTGCTGAAAATTGGTAGAGAACAACGAGATAATCGTTCAGTCTGCGCAATTGACCCAGCAGGTTTTTACAGTCACGTGCTGATGTCTTCCAAATGTAGTAGTGTAGTAAATACGACCACATAACACGTCTCGTCGCGTCTTCTATCACCGCCAGTTCTCATGTCGCCCCCGCCGTATCACTGCCGAGCTTCGATATGTTTGATGCAGTGCTATTCCCGTGCTCAAGCTGTTCCGTACCGCAGCCCGCTGGCGCGTTCAAAATCAAGCCGGATGGATCTCTTCCAAAACATGTCTCCGATGTCAAACCCGAAGCCACGAAACAGCCTGAGCCCGGAAGAAAGCGGAGAAAGGAAACTCTGCTGCAGATGCGGGTCCAGATGAAGAAGCGGATCACGGCGGCAGCTTGGGAGTCCTTCCCCTAGATGATTTCCTTGATGCCCTTACACAACAAGACGAGAGCCTAGAGCTGGAGGCACGCGTCGACGTCTCTTCTATTTCCGGAACACGCTGAGAGAAGCCCGATCAGCTCGCAGCACGTATTTGGAACCGGATGAAGTACCGCTTCGTGTACACGGCTACAACTTATCATTTGCCCAAATCTAACATGTTTTCCACAGGTATCACAGTAAATATGATCATTGGCGAGCACCATCCACACAATTTATGTATCACTGTGCTCAAAATGAGGCTCGCCAAAATGCTCCCAAGAAATCGGGGGGAGAAGGAGTCAAACACCGTGATAAAATTGCCATGGACACGTTCAAATGCCACGGGTGGCTGCATATCACAATCAATGATTACGACAACATTGCCTTCGTGAAAATTTTGCATCGTAATGATCACGTCCGCTACTGGTCTATCGACGTCCCGGCGGATGTGGTGGAGTTTGTTCGACAAAATCCAAAATTGACCCCGGGACAGGTAAGTTTTCATGGCGTGGTTTGACTTCATGTCTTATTTATTTCCTGTAGCTCTGGGACGAAATTCTCAAGACTCATCCTCAGCCTTCCTTTACCCGCAGAGCTATTTATGCAATGTGGGCGGAAACCAACACCATGGAGTGGAAACGAGATCCCGACGAACTTAAATCAGCAAATATTCTACTCAAGGAATTTGCTTCTCCCACCGCCGCCTCGGGCAAGAAGGAAACACTCTATAGCGTTGAATCGATCCCATTGACTCCACAACCTGGGTTCACGGCCATCGCATTTGCGCTCCCAAAATTGTTGCGAGAAGTCGGTGGTCGTGTTCGAGAGTTATCTTTGGACTCCGCGTGTAGGCCTTCCTTTTATTGTACCATCAGGCTGTCAAATTAATTGTCCAAACCGTTTCAGGGAACACAAAAAGAAGCAGATACCAGCAGCAGTTCAGATGATGTGGAGGAAATCCAGCGGGAATTCTTTCCATCATTCGAGACACACGACAGTGACGATGAGGAGCAGGTGTGTATTAAATGTTTTGTGATTTCACTGTACTGATTGGAGGTGCTCAGATTGATGAATACTCTGATCATCTCCGCAAGCGAGCAGACGAAATCGAACAGGCAGCCACAATCCTTCGTGCTCAAATCCCCCACAGAAATAAGTTGTGGATGTCTAGTATCGTGAAACGTAATGTCGGACGAGATGTTGGTCAAATGGTGGGTGACATTCGTAAATGTGAAGGTACTGCACGGGTACGTAGCGCCACTTGGGGGAAGGACAAGGAGGGCCACCGGGGCATGCAGAACATCATGGGATATCAGATCCCTATTGAGACAGATTAGCCTTAGCGCGTAGCGTGTCAGAATTTATGCTGCGTCATTACGCCCGGGAACATCTTTGATACACTATATCAACAAAAAGAATGTCACATGCTTCTTTTGACTATATCTCAAGAGTTAGGCAATAAATTTGCTAGAAATTACATCTGAGGGTCTTCAGGAAGTGCAGGGGGGATATTGTGATGAGTAATGTGATCAAAACACCTTTGATGCGCCGTCAGGCGGGTTAAGAAGGAAAATACCGAAATCCCTCGTTGGCTGTGCACATTTTTCGGAGGGTCCGAGTCGTCCAGATGAAAGCCAGAGATGTTCCCATCGACTTCTCTCTTTGAGCCGAACCGAAATATACAGGGGATAAGGAGCTACAGCGCCAACAAAACCGCAAGTTTAGGGTATTTTTGGCAATTTTGTCCAATTTGGGCACTCTTTTGCACTTTTGGCCATTTTGCGGCGTCAATACTTAGCACCCTATTGCCTGTATATTTTTGCTCCATTAAAGCTGTGGGATGGCATGGTATGACATGCCCTTCAATTTGGGTGGTTCAAATTTCATGAAAAAAAATCAGAGCCCAAACTCTAGATCCGGATGTTGGCCTTTTTTCGGTTCTTGACCACCACCCATGCCACATCAATATTATTTGATCTCAGTATTGACCCAAATTTGTCAATTAGGTCCCCTGCTACCATCTTACTCTTTGCTTTATGCGAAAACATGCACTCAATCCTGAGATATGGGGGAAACAATCATGTGACATTCTTTTTGTTGATATAGTGTAGCCTATGTTCTTTTTCTGCGTCCCTCGGGAACCAAAAAGCAGAACATAGGCATTTTAACAAAAAAACTGACAGTTAGGGAAATGTTAAAAGAAGACTGTTCTACCGAGGGCGGGAATCGAACCGCGGCGAGGAAACACAAGGTCAAAGATCGCACGCAAACCAATTGAACCATCCAACCTATATGGATAGGAATGCCACACCTGTGTGGTCCCTGCATCCGGCTTCCACATCCCAACAGCATTTGTTGATTATAAATTCCTCTGAAAACAGTGTGCATTTATTTCCACTTGTACGATGGAATTAGTTGATACAGGAGATATATAGCATACTGTACCGCCGTGTATGGAGGCAACTGCCAGGGAAGCGTTACGCCGGCCAATTTGGGAAAGTTAGCAACCGGGCCTGCGTTAGGCGTTACGGGTGTCAAATTAGGCAACTTTCGGCCGGCCACCGCTACCCAGCCACAGTTCGGGTCTCCTGCTTGACTTGCGTTATAAAGATGCCCTCGGTCTCGACATTCCCACTGCTAATCTACCCGGAACCGACATCTTCTGTGTCTCGTCTGGTGCAGTGCAGCAGGCCGAAGGTGTGCTACAGGGTGGTGGAGATCCTGAAAACATATGGGCGTACAGCGATAATGATACACCGTGGAGCGCAGGAAATTTGGTCGGGGAGCCCTCGGCTGCATTGTAGATAGCAAACTGTGATTTTTTGGTGTTTTTTGGCGCCGTTTTTACGGAGAAAAAAAATTTTTTTATTCCTGATTTTTCTTAGCAACTAGCCCTCCGTTACGCGTTACGCCGGGGAAATTAGGCAACTTTTGGGGCCTCCGTTACGCGTTACGGTTGCCTCCATCCACGGCGGTACAGTACTCTATGAGGAAGAATCAAGTCAAGGGGACTAGAGAATACTTAAATATCTTGAAGCTTCCGCATTAGGTATGCCGGCCGGCCGGGCACGTGCCTGTAAAAACCTGCTGGGTCAATTGCGCAGACTTCTCAAATGGCGGAAACATCATCTCGGTCCCGAACGTCAATGTTATACGCCGCGACGGGGCGGAGTTGCTAAAAGCAGTAACATGTCGATAAATGTTTATGGCACTTGTGTCTGCTTGTCTGGCATGGTGAAAGCTGACCCCTCTCCGACCCTGGCCCCCTGCCTCCCCCTGCACCATGAACTCCTGTCTCCAGAGCCCAAGCACCCAGCGATCAAAGGGTGTAAGCGGTACCAGGGACGCAGCCGAAGGCCAATTGCATTGCCCGGCGGCAGGCTGTGTAGACATGGTTACACTTACGCAACTTACGATAAGTACTTACGGCTAGAGAAGAGGGAGCTCCGACTCCGTCGGAACACACCTTGCTTGAAAAAGTGTGTGGAGCGTCTGCTTTCACTTCCGGGACGGTGACTTCCTCCTTAGATTCGAGATGGGGGTCTACAAAATATGTGATGTGTACAATCACGAAAATACAATTGGAAACCACTGTAATTTGGATCTTGAAGAAACGATTACCTTCGCTCCAGACACTGCAGTGAGACATAAGTTTCATCCCAGTTTGACCCATTTGACTACACTGAATTCAGGTTCAGTGGGTGAAATCAAGTGAGGCGGAAAGCGAGCCAACTGTGAGAATAGAGACCTTGACAAGCAAGGTAATTGAGACACATTGGGACCAGGGATTTGCGGGAAATCAGACATATGGAATGGTGATTATGTCCAGGGACTGAGGGACCAGGGCATATGCGTGAGCAAATTACCGATACAGCCGTTTCAGAAATAGTATACGGGCTTTGATGCTGTGGTGCTCACTCGTTTTTGCTATCCAGCCCATCCCTCGTAAACCACCAATGCGCTCCCGAAATTTTGGCTTGCACTTCCTTGAGTCTCTTTCCCCCTAGTTATTCAAAATGACTGGTGAATGCAGGCCAAAAGAATGAGGGAGGCAAATACAACCTTGCAGCGGTGGAGCTGGGGTTTAGCAGGACCCCTGATTTTCCCTTTGAGGCTAGGTCCCGAATATACTGAATCTCCCAATTTTTGTCCGGACAAATTTTGGCGGACTTCGAGCGGTTTTTTGTCCGGACAGAGCCTAGTCTTTGTTGATGTAATTGCACGCAAAACAATAATTTTCGGCTCCCACGGACCTAAAAACGTCCAAATTTTCTCCACCACGCGTTGCGTGCTGTTTTCACCATATTCAATACGTACAACTGCATCCCACTTTCCGCCAAAATACACCGGTCCGACCCCTGTCCGATAGAAAAAACTTCACCCACTCGCGAATTTTTATCCGGCTAGAACCTGGCATTTCGAGCGCCAAGCGTCAATTTTTGTCCATTCAGGATCTAGATATGAGGCCCAAGTTTCAAAATTTTTGTCCGACACCGCCGGACCTAGCCTCCAAAGGGAAAATCAGGGGTCCTGGTTTAGCCGAGCTTAACCGAGCCTAGCCGACGACGTCGCCGCAAACAGCGGTAAGCACAAATGAAGGAACACCAGTCATCATCAACTTAGTCATAGTTCGATTGGTCTAATTAGATGCCATCAATCTCAGTTGCCGACGGTGATCTCCGGCTACCAGTGTCGGCATGGCCATGTCGCATGAATTGGCTAACGGCTCACTGTTCTCCAGCCGTAGTCTGGTCCAGGACTCGCCCCATTTATTGCCTCTAAATATGCAAGAGAGGATAACTCTTTTCAGTGCTAACGCTGACGGTTAAAATAACCCAATTAAGGACTGATTTCTTCTGAAAACAGAGATGTTGAACATGAGCATCCAAGCATCCAAAATGAGGCTCAGAAAGACCTGGGTGAGCATTCTGAGATGGATTTGGAGTGGAAGTTGAAAGATATCGCAGCTATAAATCCGTACCACTGGGGCACCCGGCAAAAAAGGTGTTTTCGATTCAAACTCCGCTCCCAAGACGAAGTACGGAGCAACACCTTAAGAAAAGGCACGTAGTCCCACTACCTTGGATCTTATTACCTCCCACTGACCCCTCTTAGCCTTCTGCTACCAACGATAGGCTAAGATTTTCTATGGCATCAGAGAGATTTTGTTGCCAGGTTGAACTTGAGTTGAACTGGCCGTTGATGGTTAGAACTCAAAAAACAGTCCCGCAGGGAAATAGGGGTATATATTCTGATGTGTTCTGCGAAAGTCTTGGATTGTTCAATCCTCGAAGCACCGAGGCAAGACGGCGGAGGCTCGCTTGTAATCGCTACGGCATATGTCCAGCAGCCACGCCGAATCACGTGTGTTCCTTCTGGGGAAATCTAATTAGACCAATCGAACGGTTCCTCGTCCATCAAAACCCGTATACTATTTCTGAAACGGCGGTAGAGAAATCACAGGCAATTACTACAGGACCCCTGATTTTCGCTTTGGAGGCTAGGTCCCGAATATACTGAATCTCCCAATTTTTGTCCGGACAAATTTTCGCAGACTTCGAGCGGTTTTTGTCCGGACAGGGCCTAGCCTTTGCTGACGTAATTGCGCCAAAACAATAATTTTCGGCTCCCACGGACCTAAAAAACGTCTAAAAATTCTCCACCATGCGTTGCGTGCTGTTTTCACCGTATTTGACACATCTGCACCCCATTTTCCGCCAAATTGCACCGGTCCGACCCCTGTCCGATAGAAAAAACTCCCCCATTCGCGAATTTTTGTCCGGCCAGGACCTGGCATTTCGAGCGCCAAGCGTCGATTTTTGTCCTTACAGGACCTAGGTTTGAGGCCCAATCTTCAAAAATTTTGTCCAACACCGGACCTAGGATAATTTTATCCAGAAACCCCGGTTGCAAGCAGAAACCCCCCTCCAAAAATAAAATTCTATGCAGAGACCCTGGCTTCCGCGGCCAGAGGTCCCCGCCGGGACCTGCTTAATTCGGACCTGCTCCCGCTTCGGAGATCTTAGCGCAGCTGGATAAGACACAGTGCTCGGGATGAGTTCAATGCCAATGCTGGGGTAGTTTGAAAATTGAGACGCGGGTCACCTGCACATTTTCGCTGGCTCGACGTGTCCAGCACATTGTTGAATCCCCTCATCGACCTTCTTCAAATCACAACGTAAACTCCCGAGGCTCTGCGCCATGTCCAAGATGACACTTAGTCCACACTGACATGGTGCATACTGCGTGGACCGCGGGGACCGCCACCCAGAGCGCGGGCTTTAGTTGTATGTAGTCCGTAACCATCAGCCCAATGATTCGGATGATTGGGGGAACACTGTCTCGTGCCGGTGCTTCTGGACACGGAATGCAATCTCTGTTTTAATGCTTCCATAATTCCACGCTAGCCCGCGCACTTCCCCGTCGTGTTTTTAATTCATCAGCGAGTTGACTCGACCAGTTGTAGTTGCCGGCAACTCGCCGGCACTGTTGGCGAGGCACCCCATGAGTGGCCAGAACAAAAAATGTGTCTAACCAAGTTTGGCAGTCAAAAAACAATTTCGACACGGCCGTTCGGACGCGATTTGGACGCGATTTTCATAACCCGCGTTATTTGGCTGAGGTTGTGATGGCCGGAGGCCCGGATCACGGAGAAACCCCCGGAAGTTCAATAATCTGCGGGCTTCCGAATAAGGGGGGGTTTCTGCTTGCAACCGGGGTTTCTGAATAGAATTATCCCCGGACCTAGCCTCTAAAGGGAAAATCAGGGGTTCTATTACTACACATGAACCCTGTGAGAACTTTCCCCGATCTATCTCACCAAGCCTGTTCCCCAAGGGGGTGGATTTGTTGGGGCTCAGCTCAGGTCGCGAGTTTGTCGGAATCACCGGCCTGACATGCGACGACGGTCGGACGACCATCGGTGTTCTTGGCCAAATGTGGGACACCCAAAAAAAATCCTTGAGATGACTTGGATCGTGGAAATGGTTTTTCGTACCTTTAAATTTCTCCTCCAGTCCACCGAGTAAAGTTTGAGCAAAATCGGAGGGAGTAATCCCTGTGGGGTTGGGCACCGCCACGTTCTCACAACCTTCGAAGGGAGCCGGCAAACGCCGGCGGTTCGTCTTTTGTTCCGATCAGATTCACGGTGTCTGATGCCTGACAACTGATAAGTATAAAACCGCCTTTGCCTAAGTTATGTCCATAGCTCCTCTCCGCCTCTTACCATGTCATCCCCTGACTTACAAACCATGTATGCATCCCCCATTGCAGTACACTTCCAACATATTGACGGAACACGCAAGCACATGGATTTCCTTAGGATTAATACTCCCCGGTCTCGGTCTTACGCTTATTCTTCTAGCGCTGTACGCATATGCAGCGTGGTATCCTGTATCACGGAGACATCTAGACCGCGTCAGCTTTCGCCTTCTCGTGTACGCTCTGCTCGCAAAGTAAGTACCCTCACACTTGCCCCATAAAACCCTCCAAGACCGTTCCGCAGCCTTACCTTCGGCATCGCATTTCCCATCGTTAACCTGGCTCCGGCCCCCGGTTGGCGATGCGGTTTCCTTGCGTTTCTGATTAATGTAAGTGGACTCCGCCACTTCGTGTCAAATGCTCACCTCACGGGCAATCACCGGCAGTTAAGTCTTGTGTTTTCTGCGGGAATGTTTTTTTGTATAGGCCTCAATCTGCCGTAAGCCCCCATGTCGGCGTCTGAGGACCTGCGCAGTGACAGTCGCCAGATTGGTACTTGCCTTCAACCTCAACGGCCAACGAATGGAAAAATATTACATCGTTGGAACGGTCCTCATCACTGGTGTATGCAACGTCGTGCCATACGCTTTTGGACATATTGGGTCAGTCCCCAGGGCGTTGGCATATGGAACGTCCGATTGATTGCTAGGACTGCGCAGATGGGACGCCGCCAACAAGACCTGCTGGTATCGCAGCACCGACTCAGCGTCCAGACTCCGCTGGTTCGTCGGAACGCAAACAGTCTGGATGCTCCTTGCTTCATTTGGAGAAGTCGTCGCATTCCTAACCATTGTGGGGCATCTGGTTGCATACGAGGTCTATGACCTCACATTACCCCTCTGCATCTACTGACATTAACAACACAAGCTCGTGACAGGCCGCCGATTTCGCGACGAGGCGAAATTAAGCGGCACATACTCTTCTAGCATCTCGCGCACGACGGGATCCACTATCCACACGTTCCGCAACATTATTCTCCGAATTGGTAGACTATCATTGGTGCTTTTCGGGGTGTTACAATTGATGAGGGCCATCGACAGGCTTGTACCCCGTCGTGTCATGTCTGCTGAACATATCCACGTCGCTCTTGGATCTGCATGAATTGAATGCATTTGGAGGGCCAGAAATCGTACGTTTAATCACTGCTCACGATGGTGGAAAAAGTCTCATCTCATCCTAGACTTCGAGCATAGCCCTCGCAGGTGCGTTATTATTGGGTGCCAATAACGCACATCTATAAGGAAAACTCCATTCATCAGATCTCGCGCTATTTTCCGTGCGCCCGCTCATCTATGGCCTGCTCGCTGCCACGGATCCAGTGCGTATGGTGGTCCGTGAGCCGAAATTGCAGCGCTGATTTATACTCAGTCGTTCCTCCGTGCCCTGCGGGAGCTCCGCTCTGGCTCGAACAGATCGAGCGAGCCAGATCGGGGCACCCAAGGTGTGGCGCCGTGCTTTTCTACCGTCCTGGAGCTTCACTCCAGCTCGACTGTCACGGAGAACTCGAAACATGAAGATTTTGAATCTCTGGAGCTTAGGCAGACGACGAGGAACAGTGGTACCTCAGGACATGGTGGGGAAGAGGAGAGGGAGAGGTTGCCATTGCACGTCTCGGATCCGATGGCTAAGCAAGGGGCGTCTGTGATGAACGAGCTTGTCTGTCAAATATGATTATCGGTGTGTGGGATTCTGTTACATGTAGTGTAAGTTATAATTTGATGGTTCGAAGGCTGGGGGGGAGGGGAGGGCTCTTGACCCACGCTGGCCTCCAGCCTGTAGCGGGTAAACGGGGGATGATGGTAACTGAAGGATCATGGAGTGGGTTAGCGCCCGGTGTGGAAGCGCGACCTGCCCAGCTCGTCGCCTTCGGGTTTCGGGCCGAGTTCACGTGCCAAACAAATATTCCATCACATCGCATCCGACTTGCGCATCACTCCTTCAACATGTCCTTTATGTCCATTTCAACTACAAACAAGATTCACACACCCTCCATCCCTTTAATTCAAATTTTATTTATACCACCCACATTCTTTCTAGTCCGTTTTTAAGGTCAGGTGCCCGATTGGGGTAGAACCTTATTACATAATCACGTTTTGAGGCCCTTGCCCCAGCTCTTGAACCTTGAAAACATCTACATCGGAAATTCACAGATATTTTCTGTGTGCCCAAATATTTCCATATTTTTTCAGTACCATGGGACGAAGCTATGGACGAGTCAAATTGATGGGTTTTGGTACATTGATGTCCCATCACATTGAAGGATGAGCTCCTGCACTCATTGAAGCACCATTCAAAAAATTCTAAAGAGGCAGATCGTTTCCAATATGCTCTAAAGTTGAATTCCACCCCAAGAAACCAGAGAAAGAGGTGCCGGACAGCGAAAACGACATCAGGGCAGCTAAGCGAAGATTATGTAACAAGGGCCAACCCCAATCGGGACCCATCACTTAATAACAGACTTCAACACGATCGAGGTACGAGATCATACCGTGTTGAAGGCTGGCTGCGAGAGACTACATTCTTTCGGCCACACTGCTAAAATATTTATCTCCACATTCTCTCGACATCACGCGCTTCAAAGCCAAAACCAGTTTGATTCAAGATTATACTGTGTACAGTATTCCATTTTGCATTTCATGCATTCATTTTGATTATTTCCACCTTGATATATCTTTTACATCTCGCAGCAACCCCAACAGGAAGGTTGCTGTCGATGCCACTAACCCACTCGGATCACGCTGGGGATTGATTTCGAGATGGATTGGGCACCCATTCTCGCCGCTGAGCGGGGCAGCGTGTGTCTCCCTATCTGTCTTTGCGTGTACCCCAGTGCGTTCAATGGGCTGAGGCAGTAGCTTAGCTGCGGGGTTCAGAACGGTCACTTTACGCATGTTTACATATTTCGGTTGGTTTCTATATTACGTACTCTTCCTCTCTCCTCCATACCACGACGACGACGAGCAATCTATCCTCATTCTGACTCTGAACTGCGCATGCTTGAGTTTCTCTTGATACATTGAGCTGATTTATCTACTTTTCTTATTGTACTAATTACTTTACATCTAGGGCTTCCTCCGTGATCTTGCGAGAGAGATATCTGCTCTGCGGCTCGGCGCAATCACCAGCACGACCTGGACACTGCCTCTTCCCCCTCAGGACCACCCTTCTCTTCTTAACCGGGTTTGCAGCCCACGGTGACCCCCGCCATGGCTACGAGCCGCGACGAGAGTCACAGGGGTTTCGGGAGCACGTGACATCTGTTTTTTGTCTCCGAAACATCCCGTTTCGGCTCCAGCCTGAAATTGAACCTCATACCCCTCATCCCAGCCCACCCGAAATCCCATTCATTTACTATATCGGGCAAATCAGCGCATTTCGGGCGAGCTCATATGAGAAGTATTAGATGCCGTTTCGGCTGCCTGTCTTTCCAGTCCGAAACTGACACTTTTGGGGACAAAAAACTGGCTCCTGAAACTTCTAGGAAATTTGGGAGTTGTTCTCAGGTGTTCTCGACAGCACAAGGCATGATCTATGGTCATCTTAATGACCATCCAGGTGCACCCGCGGCTGCCTCAAGTTGGAGGCGGCTTCGCAGGCAATTTGGAATCCCCCGAGCCTTTTTGACACTGTCGGCCTGCCTTGCAGTCTACGCCTTGCTACCTCAAGCTACGTGAACCACGCAGTGCACTGCTTCGCGCCGTCACTCGACCATAGTACACTAAACTCGCTTCGAAGGCCAGGATCAGCGAGTATACATACATGGCACCCAACCTCAAGATGCACCCTCTTACTGGCGAGCGCGCTATTCTACGCCCACTCATTCGTCTCCCCCACACTCGCGGCCTCGCCAGAAGAGCAGATCCAGGCGAACAAGATGATCGGCTGGTACGAGGCGCTCATCGGGCGTCCGGTGCTCCCCTACTGGATTCGAGTGTGCAGCATTGTGAACCGACAATGGAACGTCCCCTGACCAGCGCACGTCCTGCAGACCGTACATGTGGCGTTCAGCGCCACCGAAGCTGAATCGCTCCTTTCCCGCCGCGGCCTTCCTTGCCGGCACCGCCCTCGTCGTCGCAGGTGCGTGACTCCGGCTGCGCTGCTTCCACGCGCTCGGGCGCCGCTCACGTTCGCGATGGCGCTCCGCGCGAACCACGCGCTCGTCACGACAGGCTCCTACGCCGTCGTGCGCCACCCGACGTATACCGGGGTCGCGATGACGCTGCTCGGCGCGGCGCTCACCCTTCTTGCCCCGAGCTCGCGGTGGTGGGGCAGGGGGCACGCGACGCCGTGGGGCGTGTTCCTCACGTTCAACTTTATCGCGTGCGCGGTGCTGTTTCTGCGCGCGTTCGTGCGCGGCGCGGAGGGGGACGCGTACTTGGCCAGGACGTTTGGGGGGGAATGGGCGCTATGCGCGGGATGTTCCGTGCAGGTATATTCCCGGTGTGTGCTGATCGTGTTGTAGGACGGCAGACGGAGGAATATGACAATCGAATGAATCACTAGCTATATACTGCACGGTCGGCATGAGAGTCTGACAGGCCTTGTCAATGGGAGTTGTGAATTCCCAGGAAATTTAGGAGTTCGAATACCGGCATACCGAGGACCGGCAATATCGGTGGCATCCCGCAGGGCTTAAAATGCCATCAATTCTGGCATGCCAGCCGCTGTCAGCCGTCCGTGCCAAACACTGGCTGCAACTCTCCCTCCCCTAGCATCTCTGGTGCTGCTAGCTTAGTCGGACACCTCGACAATATACTTGTGTCTCCTCAATCATGGTCCCCTCTGTGAGGTCCCGATAATTCAGAGGGTAGGGACCCTGCGCGATAGATCAAACACAAGCTGAGTGGGTGAAGTTTTGGATTCCAGAAAACTAAGGAACTATCTACTGACTGTCTACCTAAATACTGGTGTAAAATTCGAAATCAAGGAACAATGTTTTCAAACATTTTTCATCATCTTTTATTTTGCATTTTTCACTGAAAAATGTGATGAAAAAGAGATGATATATAATACCATGTTTCTCAGCATAAATGCAAGTGGAAAAGTCTAACTGTTTTTGTCACGATTCGAAGCCAATCCTATCGTGACAACACCTATCTTAGCGCCTGAGATAGCGTCCAATGACGACACCCGGGAGAATGCCGGATGATTGATGGATGGTTACCACGAGGGAGTTATTTATATTAAGACACATGGAAACGGAACACAATAATTGGACAGCTGTCAAATCTTGACAGTTGACAGAAGAACACGAAGCTGAGACAACATCCATGCTTGACAAGCAAGGTTATTGTACGGACAACAATAGCATAGTTAGTTCTCACGATTTGTTCAGTAGTATAAGTAGAGTTACACTTTCACCTGTAGTCTTTAGTCTTTTATTCCATCTCATTTCGAGACTCACATTTGCACTACCCAATCCCTCTCATCTTACCGAGAGTGGACACGAGAGCCTTGAGTGTGACAGTTTTCCTGTTATTTTCCACAGGGAAAGAAGGTGAAAAATGTGAAACAATGTTCAAGAATCCAAGTGAAAACATCAAAATATTTATTTGACATTTTATGCAGGGAATGACAATGAAAAATGTGAAATAATGTTCAAGAATTTCTGCAAAATCCTAAACATTTTTCACCAATTCTTTCACTGAAAAATTTGAAATGTTCAACTGGTATAAGGTCCAAAAAGAGTGAAAAAGGCTTGATTTTTTCCACTGAATTTGCAAGCAGGAACATTGATCTCTCAACCCAGGCAGCAATTCTCAATGCTGGGGTGAGTTTTTAGCCAATTTTTACAAACTCGACCTCGCAAGCAGAAACATTGATCTCTCGACCCAGGCGAAGCATATATCCTAGGCGAACAGGTGAGCTCTGTTCATGACCGAAGATGTGTCCTTGTTATATCTGTGCACTTGGGCTTGGATACCCCAGCCACACTCTGGTCACATTCCACTTCCGGTCCTCCGAGACCTCCGGAATTCTGTTGCATCTCGGGTTTTCACACAATGAAGGATTACTGAGTGTTTCCCATCTATTGCCTCATCTTCCCTTCCACACTTCAGACTCCGGACCTCCAGTTGAGTCTGGAGCTGGCTTGGATGATCTCGGACCATTGGGCCTATTACTCTATCACATATTACTAAGTGTTTATTCATTTATCTGTTTATCCATTCTTCTTGATTTCTTGTTTATTGTCTTGTCTTACTCAGCTAACTTCTTTGTCCATATATGGACTCTTGCTTATTGTTATGTTTTCGGTCACGTTGAATTTACCTTATTTAGGTTAACAATAATGGACTTGGTATAAATACACTTCAATATCCTCATGTAGCTGTAAAATTAATGTTGTTTCCATGTTTCCTCTCATGGACTGAGACCACTTCACCATCTTGTCTTGGCTCACCCCCAGAGTTGCACAAAACCTCTTGACATCCTCTTTCATCCTCTGTCTTGACTTCCGCTCCATCTCCGACCTCCGGTCTCCGGTCTTCCGGTTCCCATGCTCCGATTCTTGTCCATCTTCCCCTGAATTGTATCTGCAGACCTTCCCTTTGTTTCTGGAGTTCCTCTAGGAGCAGGGCTCTGAATGGGTTGCCTTTTCCAGAGTAGCCTCATTTGGCTCGACTCCATGTCATGGAGCTTTTCCAGTCTGTCTCGACTCTTGTCACGGCTTGGAGCCAGACTGGTTGCACACCCTTCTGAGCTGTGGTGCTTGCAAGAATAGCCGACATCTTTGGACTCTGGTCTCATTCCGGTCTCTGGTTTCCGGACTTGTGCCAGACTGGACCCCTGTGAGTTCCAGGTCCTTCCTCCTTTTGGCTCAGGATATAACAGTCCTACTCACAGCTGAAATTTGATCACTTGTCAGTCTCCCAGGTATAGGGTGCAGATTCCACTCCTCCCAAAATTTGGTGCAATCAGCATTCAATTCTGGAAGGAACAAGCGGTGCAGCAGCCAGAGATGGCTGGGATTCTTGCAGTCAAGATTATGGAGTTGATTGAGCCACGTGAAAAATGCCCACCACCACCGAGCAAACTCAGTACTGGCTTCCACCAACAGTCTTTCCTCTGAACCAGATAGTGACTAAAGAGTTAATATGCATACAATTGAATGAGAGAAATTCATGAATTCATATTCTCATTCCACCAAATTGACAGCAGGCAATATGTTTTGGCCGACAGTTGGACAACTGACCGCTTGATCTGTTCAGTGGTGGATTTGCTTACCATGATGGCCACTTGCATGGGATCCATTGTGATCCAATATAGCTATGTGTGCACTGTGAGCGAGACCAAAAAATCAATTGACTTCATTGAACATTATTTAGTCAGAGGTGCCAACACTCCAGATCAGGGACATAGTCTCCATCCAAGTGTCTCTGTTCAGACACGATTGCTACGCATATTCTAAGGTGATCAAAGTGTATGCTGCACTGGCAACTTCTAT
>JARKIE010000362.1:0-89427 GCA_029378255.1 Mycena rosella | reverse complement strand
CTCCGTCACGGTCCCTGTAATCCCGTAACCATGGTCTCCAAGGTGGTGCCGGAAGTGTTGATTTTCCGCAACTCTTCGGCCATACTCTCCGCATCGTCGAGAGATTGTTGAAGAGGTATCGGGTTCTGTCGTCCGGCCCGTGGGCAATGAACTCGTCAAATTCCACCGGGTTTACGCGTGGCATCTTTTCCAGTCGAGTAGTCGTTTGGGAGATACTATTCTTTTGTTAGCACAGCGGCTCGTCGGGTTCTCGAAACGCGACTGAGGCGACTGGACGAGGGAAAAGCAGAGTGAAAGGGACAAGCAAACAAGCAGCTGGAGTATAGACCAGAATAGTATAGAGAATAGTAGAATAGTACAGGGTTTATATACAAGCGCCAAGGGATTTATAGGGACTAGGGGGTTTGGTGTCTGTGGTAACAGGACACATAGGGTTAATGCGCAATATTAATACCGATCGTTGTTCCTACGATCGGGATGTGGAGGGGTTGAGTCCGGAATAACAGAGTTGAACCCTGGGATATTGGAAAAGAATTCCGGATCATGACAGTATCCCGGACGCCTGCGCTCATCCATAATTGAGTCTTCTTCTCTGATTCCTTACTCTGCTATCGTTGAAGTTCCTGAAGGCACTGGGGAAGGCGTTCCCATCCCAGATTTTCCAGATGTTGGACGTCCAGAGGATGAAGGCAGCAACAGGGGTGACGAGCATCCCTCGCACCATTGCGCTGATCCTGGTTCCCCTGGTGACCCTGACGGTCCTCCGACACCCTCCGATGCTGGCCCCCTGGAGGAGCCCCCGGAGGTGGCGGAGGTGGCGGTGGTGGACATGGTGGTGAAGGAGGCGGTGGCCCTGGTGGTCCCCTGAGCAGTGGACCCCCGGCGGCCCTCCGGGCGGCCCTCCAGGACCCGGACCCCAAGGCCCAGCCGCTCCTGCTCCCGAAACGCAGGATCCACTTCTAGAGAGCACCTTCCGATTCTTTCGGGACGCCACCCAGCATTACATCACTCAGGGCTCTGCCCCACCACGCTCATCTCGCTCGAATCTCCGAAATCCCGATCTCTTCGACGGCTCCGATACCGCCAAACTCCAGACCTTCCTTACCCAGTGCTATTTGCATTTTGCAGAGCGTTGGCAGGATTTTCCTACCGATGATGACAAAATCTATTACATGATGTCGTACCTCCGAGGCACCGCTCAGCAGTGGTTCGAACTGAACCTCTATGACACCTCTGGTGTGCTTCCGGCCTGGGACGGAAACTTTCCTCACTTCATTCAGGAGCTGCAGGATAACTTTGGTCCACATGACCCTGTCGGGGATGCGGAGGATCTTATTCGGATGGTCCGGATGAAGCATTCTGACCGTCTCGCTGTCTACATCGTGGAATTCGACCGACTCGCTGTTCTCACCCAGTGGGGTGACAACGCACTCCGGCACCAGTTTTATGAAGGTCTCCCTCGGCGCATCAAGGACGACATGGTTCATCACAACTATCCCAACACCTTGCTCGGCGTCAAAATGGTCGCTCGCCGGATCGACACCCGCTACTGGAAACGCGAGACGGAGAATCAGCGGGAACGTGAGCACGAGAAAGCCTCTGGTTCCGGTTTTGGTGCACATGCCAGTACCTCCGGGGCCACCTCTGGTGGACAGAAGGGCGGGAATAGGGGGCCTCTGAAGGCTTCCCCTTCCATTCCCTCCAATCATGCGACTTCCGGTCAGAAGTCGTCTGGCAACGCCAAACCCTCCGGCAACTCGAAACCCGCCACCGGTTCTCCTGCGGCAAAGGCGACTCCGAAGCCTTACGCCGACAAGCTCGACAGCTCGGGCAAGCTCAAACAGGAGGAGCGGGATCAGCGCACTCGGTTGAACCTCTGCATGTTCTGCGGAAGCTCCGGCCATAAGGCCGAGGATTGTCGGAAGCGCCCCGGAAATGCTCAGGGCAAGGCCGCTTCGGCCGAGGCCCCCTCCAAGTCAAAAAAATAGACAGCAGCTTGGATACCTCAGCACCTGGTCCGAGTTGCGTTGACTCCGAGGTGCTTTCCGAGGTCCGTCTCAGTGCTTCTGCTCTTTCTCTTAATGCCCTCTACGTTGACGTTTTTGCATCTACCTTCCGGCCGGACTTTATTCATACTATTACGGAGTCATGTTCAACCATACTCCAATCTCTTGTACAACGAATTGCCTTGGGATTCAACTCCTGCTTACGGACTCTCATCGACTCCGGTTCTTTGCATTGTTTTATATCCACGAAAATCTGTGAATTGAACGGTTTCACCACGTACGCAGTTGCTCCGGTTTGCCTCCGGTATCTCGACGGCTCTTCCTCCATCATTAATCGGCAGCTCCGACTGCTTATCTGATTCCCCTCCGGCGATGTCCAATCCTTGGAATTCTACGTCACCCGTCTTGACTCTCCTTGCGACCTAGTGCTTGGATACAGCTGGCTCACCTGCATTAATCCGTTGATTAACTGGTCCGACGCCACAATCTCCTTCCAGCCTGATACTTCCGGAGTTTCTGTGTCGACACAACAGGCTTCTACGCCTGATCCCGTTTCGGTTGCTCCGATTATGGACGAGGTCCCTCCGGCTCCGGCAGCCCCGGCCGAGGCCCTTACACCAAACTACCCGACGTCTTCGCCATCTCCTGGTCCTTCTATGGGCACCTCCGGTCTTTCAATGGACGCTTCGGAGGCCTCCGAGCCTTGTCCATTCTCTGCCCCTCCCCTCGTTTCCCTCGTATCCGCCACGGCATATGCCTCCATCATTCGAGACAAGGACAATATCCAGTATACCTTGCGTGCCACGCCAACCGGCAATGCTCATGGTCGCTCCGGTACCACCGAAGCTCCGGACCTCTCCGGATTACCACGATTTCGCCGACGTCTTCTCCGAGGAGGAAGCCTAAAGTCTACCACCTCATCGAGAGTTCAATCTCAGGATTGAGACCGAAGACAGCGAAGTTCCACCCATCGGTCATGTCTATTCCCTTTCCCAGAACGAGCTGGTTGCTCTGCGGGAGTTCATCAACAAGAATCTGAAGTAGGGGTTCATTTACCCGTCTCAGTCGAGTCATGGAGCTCTGATTCTCTTCGCGAAGAAGAAGGACGGTACCCTTCGGCTTTGTGTGGACTACCGCGGACTTAATCGGATCACGAAGAAGGATCGTTATCCTCTTCCATTGATCTCGGACCTCCTCGACGCACCTGGAAAGGCACGCATTTACACTAAACTTGATCTCCGGCATGCTTATCATCTCCTCCGAGTTGCCGAGGGCGACGAGCCCAAGACAGCATTCCGCACTTGCTACGGGTCCTACCAGTTCCGAGTCGTCCCAGAAGGTCTTACCAACGCTCCGGCGGCCTTCCAACGATTCTTGAACACCATCTTCGCCGACTTGCTCGATGTATACGTGGTCATCTACTTGGACAACATTCTTGTCTACTCCGACGACCCCGCCAACCATACCGCGCATGTCCGAGAGGTGCTCGCACGCCTCCGAAAGGCTGGACTCTATTGCAAACTTCCGAAGTGCGAATTCGGAGTTGACACCTGCGAGTACCTCGGGTATATTTTATCCCCCGAACTGCCATTTTAATATGGTAATCCGGTTCCGTCCGGGTAAACTCGGATGCAAGCCCGATGCGTTAACTAGACGATGGGACGTCTACCCAAAAGAGGGGGATAAGACTTACGGTCACGTCAATCCTCATAATTTTCGCCCCATTTTCACCCAAGAACAGCTCACCGTGTCACTCCAGGCAACTCTTCTCGAGGAAATTGTCCTCCGAGCATCCGTCGTTATGGACGTTGAGAAGCTTCACTCCGACATCCGATCTCACCTCAACGACGATCCTGCTGCAGTCTCCGGTCTCACCGCCGCGACCTCCGGCACTTCTCCGCGCTGGACCATCGATCCCACTGGCCTACTCCGACTTGACGAGCGAATTTACGTCCCACTCACCTCCGGTCCAACTCCGACCGAGCTCCGAGTACGTGTTCTGCAGCATAAGCATGATCACATTTCCCTGGCCATTTCGGACAGAATCGGACTCTCGCTATCGTCCGTCGTGAGTACACTTGGCCAGAGGTTCGGACTTTTGTCCGAGACTACTGTCAATTGTGCATCCTCTGCAAGCGCAACAAGAAAACTCGGCACCGACCTTACGGACTGCTGAAACCCCTTCCAGTGGCTGATCGGCCCTGGCATTCTATTTCCATCGACTTCATTGAGCAACTTCCCCTTTCCGGCATTTATGACACCATTCTCGTCATTTTTGATCAGTCTTCAAAGCAGGTCATCCTCGTACCCTGCGATCAGCACATCAACTCTCCGGAACTTACTCGGCTTTTCCTTATTCACGTCTTTTCCAAACAGGGTGTCCCTCCCCTTCCATGTCACTTGCGATCGGGGCTCCGAATTTGTTTCCTCCTTCTTCTGATCGTTGGGCCAACTGCTCAATATGGAGCTTCATTTCACCTCCGGTTATCATCCGGAGGCCGACGGACAGACGGAACACATGAACCAGACCGTGGAACAGTACATCCGAATCTATTGCGCCTACCAGCAGGATGACTGGCACCCGCTCCTTCCTCTCGCCGAATTTGCGTTGAACAACTCTCCAAACACATCGACCGGAGTTTCTCGGTTCTTCGCGAACAAAGGCTACCATCGGCTATCACTGTCCACCCGGAGCGCGATGTCGCGAACATGTACGCCAAATATTACGCAGTCAATCTTCAGGATCTCCATCAGTATCTCCGTGAGCAAATCACTTATGCTTCGGAGCGTTACAAAGAGACCGCTGACCGAACACGCATTCCGGACCCTCGGATACAAATCAGCGACTTTGCGTTCATCTCGACCAAGTACCTCCGGACAAAATGTCCGACTCCGAAATTTTCGGAGACTCACCTCGGACCTTACAAAGTCATCGTAAGTCCTCTGCGGCTTCCTATACCATCCGTCTTCCGAAATCTCTCCAACAAGTTCATCCGGTCTTCCACATTTCCCAACTCGAACCTCACTTCCTGAATCCTTTCCCCGGTCGTGAGGAACCGCCTCTGGCGGCCGTCGAAATCATCGATGGCGAGGAACACTTCGAGATCAAGCAAATCGTTGACTCGAAGATCGACCGACGGTTCCGGACTCGCCTCCGGATACCTCGTCGAGTGGGAAGGCTATGAAAACACCGACGAACAGTTCAGTTGGGTCAGCAAAGACGATGTCGATGCTCTGGAGCATATCGACAATTTCCATTGTCGCTTCCCCAACAAACCCGGACCTGACGTTTAACGTCCCTCTTTCACTCCGCGATCCTCCGATCGACTTCGGAGTTCTTCCGAAATTCAACTTAAATTTCACACAAAAAATCCAAGAAAATATTTGTTGAGTTTCAAGAAAATTTTATATACATATGACTCATTGCTTTCCACCTATGCCCCTATACCGTCGCGATCGGCGGGATTGAATCCTTGTCCGAGTCGACATCCAACTCGGCCTCCCCTTCTGCGTCGGGGTCGGTGTCCATCTCGTCTTCCTCCGGGGTTTTCCCGTTCCCCTCCGACCTCCGACTCCTCCGATTTCCTTCCGTCGCCCTCGGAGCTCGACGAATAGCCAACTAAGGCCTCTGGCGGGGTTGGCGCATCCTCCGGCGTGGTCGCCACGACCTCCGGTGGGCTCGGCGCATTCTCCGGCGTGGTCCCCACGGCCTCCGGTGCTATTGGTGTCATCAATTTCAACCGATACGCTTCTCCGAGACCCCAGGTGTCGTCGTCGAGGTCCTGCGAGCTCAACCTCGCCCGATTTCCTCCGAATTCCTCCGGCGTCTTCGACCTCTTCACCAATCTCTTCCTCTTCGGTTCGGACTCCTCCGAACTCTCAGAGTCTCCCCGGATCGGAGCCTTCTTCTTCATCTCTTTCTCTGCGGACTCTCGGTCGAACTCCAAGGCTTGCTCGGCCTCGGAGAGCCACTGGGGCCATTCGGCACGCGAGGGGAATTGCTCCCTCATGCCGGTGAACAACCCAGTCACCGCCCAGTGCATGGCGTACGCGTCCCTCCGAACCTCTTCCAACTGTCGGTCCATCCTCCGCAGAGGTCCATGGAGGTCATCGATGCGCGTTGTGCGCATCAGACCTCCGACGGACTCCGGAAGGATCTCCACGTCCGAGTCATTCAACTCGGCGTAGGATCGTGCTTGGCAGCGATGGACGCGTTGTTTCTTCTTCGGCCGACTTGGGCCTGCGACTCCGGTCGCCTCCGAGCTCCGACCTTGCTCGGCACGACGCTTGTTGGGTCAGGGGTTTAATACCTTGACGATTGAGCACTTGAGTTTGCTCCTCCGACACCCGTTGCAGGCGTGGTTGGAGCCCGGCTCGACGATGCATGGGATGCGTTTTTCCTGGCACCGTACGCACACTAAAACCTCCGGTTAGCAAAATTCGCCTCCGATAAACTGCGACGCACCTTCGGCCCCCGACAATTCCTTGTCGCTGTCGTCCTCGTCATTCAGAGAACCGACGCTCCCAGTCTTGCTCGCCGACTCCCCCCGCTGTGCGTCGAGCGCGTCCAGCTCGTCATCTGCCTCCCTCCGATTGAGCTTCGCAGCGGCGGCAAGCCTCGCCGCCGCCTCCGCCAGCTCTGCCTCCGCCACCAACTTCCGCTTCTCCGCCTCCTCCATCACCTCTCTAAGCTCCATGAGCTCCGCCTCCCTCCGCACCGCCTGTCGCTCCCTCCGACGATGTTCTTCGGCCGCCTCGACCTCCGCCAACATGGCGCAATGCTTCCCCTTGCGGTTGCCTTCGTTGTTAGGGCCGTTGCCCTTGCGGTAGTCTCCGGCGAATGGTGGCATATCGGAGTGCAGAGTGCAGAGGGCGGAGAGCGGAGGTGGGGGAGCGGAAGCAAGAGTTGTTGATTGTTGCTGCGGCAAAGTCAACAGCACGTGAGGTTTTGATCTGACTCACTCGGAACCACGGACACGCGTCATCACACGTCATCGGACTTTGGCGGATTCCCTCGGCCTTCGGCACATCCGCCGACCCTTATTTGTTGCACATTGGCAGGGCTCCGTTGTGTTCCTTGAGGGCAAGGAACGCAAGAGGGGGATACTGTTATACTCATGCACACGGACTTCGGTCTGTCTCCGACTTCCGGTCTCCGACCTCCGACCTCCGAATGTTCGGAGGTCGGAGACAGAAGATCATCGGGTTTTTACGCAATGAAGGTTTACTGAGCATTCCCGTTTATCCGTTTTTCCGTTCCTTCTTGACTTCTCGTTTATTGTTTTGCTTAGTCAGCATACTTCTTCACCCAAATTTGGACTCTCGCTTATTGTTATGTTTTGATTTACCATATTTGGGTTAACAATAACGGACTTAGTATAAATACGCTTTAATACCCTCATGTACTTCAGTCTGATTATAAACATTGCTTTGTCCTTGCTTTGCTTCGGAGTCTTCCTCCGGTGTCCCTTCGGACTCCGTCTTCCTCCGTCTTATCCATCGGCCTAGGATAGTATGCACACCCTGACCTTCCTGTGGTGTTTGCGCTCACCTCCAATATCTCCGACCTCTGGTCTCCGGTCTCCAACTTCCGACCTCCAACCTCTGATCTTCCAACCGGAGACCTTCAGCGATAGCCCCTTTCATCGGCACGGGATATAATACTATGTAAACGAGGCAAAACAGCCAAAGGTAGGGAGATAGAATTCCCTACATTATGCGCTGGAATATTGACAGTCCATTCTGTAGGCCAAATGGCATCCTCAAGAACTGGAAGAGGCCCCGATGTGTTCTAAATGCAGTCTTCTCTACGTCCTCTGTCACTATTTCTATCTGCGTAAACCCGGATAAAGTGTCTAAAGAAGATAAGACCTGCACTCCTAACAGGGAGGCAAGGATCTCAGACTGCCTCGGGATGGGGAATCCGTCGGGAATTGTGATTGTGTTGAGCTTACAACAGTCGACACAGAACCTGGGCTTCCTGTTCTGGTATGCAATGACCACCGGCACGCTCCAAGGGCTGATCGACGGCTCGATCGCCCCTTGTTCAAACCATTTGTTGATCTGTTCGTCCACCACCACTCTCTTCGCTGGCAAAGTCCCGTACATTGGCACTGCGATGTGAGTTGTGTCTTCTGGCATGCAAATGTGGGCTTTGCTTCTGTGATGACCCAATCGGCCGTCGAAGCCAAAGGCCTTGACTTGTCTTTCCAGATGTCCCATGCTTTCTGCCGCAAATGTCCGGGAAGTGTCCCTACATCTATCAGCTCCCTCAAGCATGCAGAATCGTAGATTTCCAGGTCCGGTAGAGCAGCTGTCTTTGGACCATAGTCCTCTGCCTCATCTCGATTCTCCTCTGGAATTCCCGACCCCTCGAATGTCCGAACATGTATGGGTGAACCTGCTCACGCTGGGAGTGGAGGGACGCCTGTGCCGTCGAATGTGCGGATATGTGCTGGCGCCTTCTCTGCTTCGGCGTGAGGACTTTCCGAAATTTCTGAGGCTGCTTTTATGATGCCTGTGATTGCCTCCTTCTGTTTCACTAAGACCTCTACCTCCTCCAGCGACCGTGGCGTGTCAAAGAACGCGCCAGGTTCGCAGATCAAACCGATGACCTCTCCTTTCCGTATCATCCTTGGCTGCTTCGTTGAATTCGCAACCGGAACCCAAGGTTTTGATGATGTTATAAGCATGTTTGGGATTATGAAAATGTGTCATTTGCGTTTGCGAGTAAGTTCTTCTCCACCAGCCATTCCCTTTCATCCACAAACAGTCCCTCGACCTTGACGGGTCGGCACTCTTCCGCTTTTAATAGATAGTCCTCTGAGGCTCGCACCACTCAGGACTCCACTTCAAAGCCTTCTTCCTTCGCTTGAGTTTGGCCTGCCTCTGTCGATGCAACTTTGCCCTGAACGCTTTGCTGGAGCTCGTGCTGCCCAGGATTACTAGCTTCTGAAAATCTCCACTTGACGCTAATCTCTCCGCAGCTACTGTGTGCTTCCAGTTTTCAAAGTGCAACTTACTCCCAGTCTCGAAATTGCGCGTGACATGAACCTCGTAGGTGAACTGGTAATCCTCGCCCAAGAGTATCGGGACACTCATGCCGGGAATCACATACGCCTCCACCTCCATCTCAAGGAGCTCTCCTTCTTCTGATAGAGCTAGAATGGGGATCACTATGAAGCCTTCAATCTCGGCCTCGGATGCGGTGAGCTGCGACAAGCGCATGTTCAAACCCTTGCAAATGATGGGTTTCACTTTCAGTGAGTTGTAAAATTCCCAGAGATCAGGGTGATGTCTGCTCCCGAATCCAACCACAAATCGATCTTGGGGTTATCCAGGCTACTGACCCATCCCTTGATCGAGAGGACCGAGGTTCCCAAGGAAGATCAGCCAGGCTTGGCAGTTCGAGCGCGATGAAGGCACGTGGGCATCAGTTCCTCCGGTGCCGGCGCCACTATCTCCTTCACACCTGACTCACTCCCTCGTTTGGCGCTAGCCGCTGTTGCTGAGTGCGTCCTGGATAATGGCTCGTCATCTTCTTCATCCGAGCTCTTGTCTTCCTCGTTACTCCCATAGCCTCCCATTCGTCCGTCTCGCAGCCAAAACTGTTCTGCGAACCATGCCTCTCTCCGGCTAGCCCATGTCTCTCCCGGAATCACTTCTGTGATTCCTGCTCCGAGCGACGGTTTGTCGCTGCTCACTTCCTCTATGATGCTATTCAAGGCTTTTGGCCTATAAACGTGGAATTCCCATTCCTCGTCCTGAACCTCTTCTATGGTAGCCTTTGGAAGAGGATTCAACTTGCGCCCTTTTTTGCTTGTGTCCAATATGGTAAATTCCTGACTGGGTATGTTCCTGTTTTCTTCTTGGACTTGTGATTGGCCATGTACGTCGCAGCTCATGTCCACGAGCTGTGAAAGGCTGGTGGTCTTACTCGTCTCCGACGTAATCAGAGAGGAAGCTGACTTAAAAAACACCTGTTGATTATAGAATTCAGGACTCAAGTTGACCGCGGCTCTCCTTTGGTTCAGCAAGACTGTGAACGCACTCTGATACATTGTCTCTTCAGGTGAGGGTTCCACGCTAGACACCAATTTTGCCGATTTCACCGCCCCTTTTTCATACACGACGTAGTCCGGAAATTTGCAGTTCCAATGGTTCTTGCTTCCACAAAACTGGCAGGGACCTGGGGGCAACCGGCCCAGTTTGGTGTGCACGTGGTCGTTTCTGGCGAAGGGGTATCCTCTGGGCGGTGACAGTCTCTCCTTGGACTTCAAGACCTGATACACCTGCTTCAAAATGGCATTGTCATTCTCGCTGAGACCTATATCCTGGTCTGTGTCTTCCGCAGGTGCCGTTGGGGTGTCAACCTCCGGAAGGACATCAGGAGGACTTCCCATTTCTACTGAATGTACCTGGCTGTACGACCCACATGTTTTCTCAGCTGTGTATCTGAGTTCCTTGAGCTTTGATGCTAAGTTATCCATCGTGACAAAGTTCGAGGCTTCTAGGCGCGCTGTGTGCAATAATTCTCGCTCATGCTCAGTGACTTTCGTGAAAAGAGTCACTGTGGACTGGATGTTCTCGATGTTCAAGATGGTGCTCCATGCCACAGGAGTCTTCTGCCTAACGTGAAACACTTCGAACGGCCCCCCGTTGTCTGTATGCACTAGCATGCATGTATCCATGATACACCGCACAAGGTAGGCTGACGGGGACTCTTTCTCAAAACCCCTCTGACAGAAATTTTGGTTCTCGTAAGCATGGTTCATCTTTAGCTGCCACTGACGGCCCAGGTACTTGTCTTTAATAGCTTGCAAGAAAATAACATAGTGCCCGTGCATCATTGCTTGTTGTGCTGGTGGCAGCATTTTGTACCATCCCTGAACAGGTGATCCCGCTTCCAGGTGTATACCCAACCAATGTCCTAACACTACTAGCATATCCCCCCTAGGTTTGCCAGTTGTGATATGTCCCAGAAGTAGGCTATTGCCATCTCGTGATCCCCGTTCCAAGATGGAATATCTGCTTGCTTCAATTTAACGTCAATCATCAGGCACGAATTACCATACAGAGCGGGTGGAGCCTTTGGCTCAGGAGCTGGTCCGCCTCCCAGAGGGCCTGGAGGGCCTGGCGGACCACCAGGTCCTGGTACAGGATAAGGTACGAAACCGAAACCTGGAGGCATGGGTGTGGGGGGTCTGCCCCCCCCCAGGATTTCCGCCTCCGCCTCCCTGTGACGGCTGTCCTCCACCTCCTCCACCTCCTCCAGGAGGTCCTGGCGGACCTCGATGGCTCGACTCTTGAGTCGAAGAGGAGCTCAAAGAATGCGAAGGAGGTTGTTTACCTTGCTGAGGAGGGGGATTTGGATGTACGGCTGTAGTAGGTTGCGAACCCATTGCCTTCAACATATCACCTGAGGTACTCAGGCTCAATGCGGCTCGAGGGGCATTCAGCATTGAGGATGCGTCCATAAACCGACTATCCATTGTACTGGAGTATCGCGGTTGTGTTACGCTTCCCACCAATGGCCTGGCCCTCCAATTCCAACTTTCCGTGCCAGTAGGAGGAGCACTGTTTCCGAAAGTAGCACGGAAATGATTGCCCATAGATCCTCTCATTCCTGACGCTAAATTTTGCAGAATGTTAAGCTCCACTTGGCCGTTCAGAATGGGTGCCAACAGGACGGGATGCAAGGTCGTCATATGGCCGAAGAAATTGGACGGGTCTTTGAAAGATTGGTCCATAGCGAGCATTCCTGCTAAGCTCTGATGCTGTGCAGGCTGAAGTCTAGAGGTTTCCGGAACAGTCTGGTATGTCGAGTCCTGCGCCATTTCGCTGACCGGAGGCTGGCGAGGGGAAAAAGCAGCTTTTCTGTCAGATACTGTCGAACTTTTCGACCCCGATCCTTCGGGAACTAGCGACAGATCCGGAGTTCCCTCTAGATGGCTCAATCTCTCTCCTGCTCTCGAGTGGACCTGCACCAGTGATCTCGATCGAGCAGGTGAAACCTCGTGCGAGCAAGTTCTCCTACACGTAACATTCTGATTAGAGGCTCGATGTTGCAGCAGGAAACTCTGAACTGGAGACGGGACATCCAAATATTCAAAGTCCTCTCACCACTGTTCCGAATTGGGCACGAACTGTTCCCAATTCTGGGTCCATACCTCGGATCTAGCTTCCTCGGGGAGATGGGAGTGGTGTGGGTACATAGCGTACATATACCGCAACTTAGACCGGGCTGATGAATTATGGCCTAGTCCTTTGATGATCGATACTGAGGTAGACACTGGCGATTCGGGGATCTCTGGGGACTTGTATTGTTCGTCGTACTTGTCCAAGAAATTCTGTCCCAATTCGATTCTCTATCTTAAAATTTCCCAGGAAGCATGTAGGATCGACTCCTCCTGTTATATCCCGTGCCGATGAAGGGGGCTATCGCCGAAGGTCTCCGGTTGGAATATCGGATGTCGGAGGTCAAGGTCGGAGACCGGAGACCGGAGGTCGGAGATATCGGAGGTGAGCGCAAACACCACAGGAAGGTCAGGGTGTGCGTACTATCCTAGGCCAATGGATAAGACGGAGGATGACGGAGTCCGAAGGGACACCGGAGGAAGACTCGGAAGCAAAGCAAGGAGCAAAGCAACGTTTATAATCAAACTGAAGTACATGAGGATATTAAAGTGTATTTATACTAAGTCCGTTATTGTTAACCCAAATATGGTAAATCAAAACATAACAATAAGCGAGAGTCCAAATTTGGGTGAAGAAGTATGCTGACTAAGCAAGACAATAAACGAGAAGTTAAGAAGTAACAGAAAAACGAATAAACGGGAAACGCTCAGTAAACCTTCATTGCGTAAAAACCCGATGATCTTCCGTCTCCGACCTCCGAACATTCGGAGGCCGGAGGTCGGAGGCCGGAAGTCGGAGACGGACCGAAGTCCGTGTGCACGAATATAACACCTCCTCCGCTCCTGCCAAGAGGGGTAGAATGGCGTCTTCGGGGTCCACGACAAAATAACGGTCCCTCTCCATGATCAGGTTTGATGTGGCCCGGAGAAACACTTGTAATTCCCTCACGATTCTGTCTACCCGGAGCAGTAAATCATCGGATAGCTTGAACATTGTTTCTCTCGGGTTCCCCGACTCAGAATGAACTATTACTACATCCGCCGACCTGAGCGAACTTTTCATCATGAGCAGGCGCGCACCCATCGCCGTGGATACTGATGCGTCCTCAGCTGCATCGCCTTCCTTCAGATACTGCTTACGCAGGTTGGTCATGGGAGAATAGTCGTAGCCCCTTTCCATCCCCAGTCGACCATGTAAAATCGCCATAGTGGTCGCCATGCTCGGAGGTTGAGGTGGGCTTTCCTTGCTGAAAAGCTTGTTGTTACGGGATGCTGATGGGGGAATAACTCCTGGCCCGGAAATCAACGGAGGAGCGAGAGCAGGCGAGTTTCTCATGAGAATTATTTGGGTAGGCAAGCGGGTATCTCTACTTGATGTCCTTTCGACAGATGTGACAGATGTAAACCACGTGAGACTTTGTTCCGCAAGATGAGGGGGTATAGGGCGCAAAGATTGGTCAAAATTCGGTAAACCTCCCCCTCCCTTGGGAAACAATGGAGCGCCTCTCTTTCTGGGGCTAATGGTGGTGAGCTGGTTATGGAGGGCCTGAGCAAGTGCGGAATCAAGTGGACAGTTGCTGAGTCCGCAGTTTGCTTTTGCAGTGAAGTTGATCGAGAGCGTGAATGTTCCCCCAAACAAGTTGGTAGCGGAGGAACAATCCTTCCGAAAGCAATGGCTGGTCAAGCCGAAGTAACTGGCGTAGACAGGCGAGAGTGTCCGCACGAGTTCTGAGAGTGAGCAGTCGGGGTGTTGGTTCCCCGCAACGAATCTCCTTCTGAGTTAAGTTGCAAGCCGGCCAGGTTGTCGGCGGTTCCCAATGTGTCCACCTTTGTAGGACCTGATGGGTGCGTAGCGGCCTTCACAAATATTTACATGTTGGGGAAGATGCTGAGGGTGAGCCTAGCAAGCTAGAGCAGCAGAAGGAGGTCCGAATGGTGTAGGTAAAGCCTATACGGATAACTAGATGGCTTTGGAAGTCCTCAGCCGCTATCCGTAGTATTCCGAGAGAAGTCTCTCAGGGGAAGGCTTTCCTGTAAAATAATGATTAGTACTTAGAGAAGAGTAGTACTCACTGAACACTGGAGCCTCCAGGCTTTCTTGAAGCTCAGAGGCGATGGTTGTTGGTAGTAAAGAGATAATTCATCACTCGGGCCGAAGCCCGGTTATACTACGTGACATGACTAATCTGGAAGGTGACTACAATCGTAACTACGATGACAACCCAGATGTGTCGCTCTTCGGCGGCACATCTGTAAGAGAATGGAAGGTAAGTATAAACCACTGATTAAATAAAGGATGAAAAAATGAGGAATGATTTAGTATGTTACACTTAGCCAAGCCTTCTCCTTACAAGGCAGGACTTTATTTCCATTTATGGACATTATTTGTACATGTTGTGTTACAATATCCTGAGCATATCCCGAGTCCATATATGGCAGCCATCAGACCTCGGGATATTGTAAGGATATCCTCAGTATGTTTCAAATATACTGAGCATATACGGAGGCCGTATTTTGCAGGTATATTCTGGGGATATTTGTAATATACTGAGCATATCCTGAGAATATACAGGCCCTGTATATTGCTTATTGTCCCCAGTGTGCGCTGCATATTCAGACCCCGTGTGGTGTGTTCCTCGGGCATGCCTGTTCAACTAAATGAACCAATGGAGATTTCGGGTTCCACTTTTTATGTCTTGCACCGACTGGAAAGGCAGTCTAGGACCAGCCTGGGCATACTTGATTCAGTTCTTCTGCTTAAATTGCATGTGCGCCACATTCCCGCGAGAAGGACACATCGTCCCCGTGAGACTGACGAAAACCACATAAATTGTGCATTCACACCTGTTTAAGATGGCCCAAAAGCCTGCACCTGCACTGTATATCCTCGTGTGCTCCCGCAGCGTATCAGGTGCTCGTTCAACTCGGGCTTGCACCATTCGGCGATCGTGTCTGGATTTTTGTGCCCGGCCTCTTGCTGTTTCGAACCCCCCACTGCAAGCAGTCAATAACTCAGTCACACTACCTGCTCGTTCGATGAACAATACATATCAGAAGGTGCAACAGACATAAATGGTAGCTCTGCTTCGGATCTTGCACTGTCGCAAGCCATATCGCAAATTATCTGGTTGAATGTCTTATCGGATACTTGAATGTCGATTACTTTGTTTGAGAAGATGTGACAATTGGTCAATCCCTGGAGTTGTTAGTGCTGCTTCCTCATTTTCTTGACGCATGCACACCCGAATAACTTCTAGCTTTCCTCAGATTTGCTCGCTCCCAGTATTCTGGCTCTCAATGCAGCAGCTCTTGGCAACTAGGTTTTTCTCTGGATCACGCTATTGGGCTCTAATGCCCTCTGGCATTCCGCGGGCTTTATTCAGTGGTACTGGTCAAAATTCTGTTCGTTCCTCTTCGTGATTGCAACCTTGCAATTGGCTCGCGAGACAAAAATGATTTTAGTCAAGGCTTGCGAGTAACAACATGATTCCGCCGCATTTTCCTGGTTGTGTGCCGCCGGATGGCTCTTCCTTTGACTCGGTGCTTTGGCACTTTAACTATACCTCTGGAGTCTATTATTCACGGCTGCATCGGCCGGAGGGACGCCTAGGGCTGCGTGCTGACCCGACGCCGGGCACGGCCGTCGTTTCGACGGGTATCGAACGGGCAAACCCGTCCCGTCGCCGTCCCGTCATGGGGTCTGGTAAAATCTGCACGGGACGGGACAGGCGACAGGACGGCCGTCGACGGGTAGACGGTAATTGACGGCTGCTCGGCAAATCCCGAGAACAACCTCGAGCAGAAATAAAGACACGAAAATTGTATAAATTCAAAAAAAAAGAACAAGTACGTGGTCATTTGAATATAGGCATCCCTGAGAATCTCCTTCACCGCATTGCGAGCAAGACGGAGGCGCTGCTTGACCATCATCAAAATTCTGATGATATCCGGCTTGAGACTTGCCCTTCGGAGGGAAATGCTCCCGAGAAACGACGGCAGAGCCTGAAGATGGGAATCAGCAATTTTGACAAGATCATTGATTCTCACCAGGGATCGTCAGGATGTCAAGGGCGAGGCGGAAGAGGTTACGAGAACCTCCGCAGACCTGAGCGTAGGAGCCCTCGGAATGCAATGTATGCTGGCTCAGCCGATGATGAGCTCCTAATGGACGCCCCTCGGTGCTTGTCTGCATTTCGAACCATTCTGCCTGACAAATATAGGTTTGCCGCGCGCTAATCTGCCATCATGCAGATTCCACCCAGAATAATCAGGTAACGCTGATACTCTGTCTACTCGTCCTTCTTATCTGGCATGGCCTTCGTGGATTCTCCTTTGCGCGGTAATAGGTTCCAAACATCTATCCGCCAATCATAGCTTACCACCAAGTGACCAAGGTGAGCGGAACAAAGTGACTCAAGCCTTCAGAAGTGACAGCCACGTGCCGGGGAGGCGACGGAGTTGGGAAGAACCCTTTCCACTGATCCCATTTCTTCTGGAGGCTATGAATTTGAATACTTATGTTAGGCATATCTTCCGGTGGAATAGTCCTAATTCAGCCAGACAGTGCCCCTTAATAACATCCTTCAATGTTCGTGTCTAACACTGGTTGAACATTTCGAGTTTTTCGGTGAGGAAATTGGTGAAAAACTCGAAACTTTTTCCGAACTTTTTCTGTTTTTGGTGAAAAAAAAATGATTGTGAGTCAAAAAGTTCTGTATATATTTTGAGTTTTCACCTATTTTTTCAGTGATAAATTCCTGTAAAATTGGTCAAGTTTTCACCAATTTTCTCACTGGAAAACTTGAAATGTTCAACCAGTGTAACTACAAGAAGCGACCTAACACCGTGGTCCCGAGTGGTCCGGAAATCTTAAGATTGAACTGGATCCGGAACTTTGGAGCGCCTGTCAAAGCGCTCAATCGGCACCAACATTAATGCACGACAGCCTTTCTGGTACCCCGCGTGTTATGTTGCAACTTGGTGCCTGCATCACACCAATGTACAGAAGGTCAGACGCCACAGGACTGGATTCAAGAAAAGTTGAATGAATTACGGCTTTCCAGCGCTGGGAACACGATTTGATTTTAATTTCACTCGGATGGGCCCATCACTTGCCCGTCAGTGATTTTTGACGGACCAAATTGTATACACGAAGCTACACGTGTGCTGCAGTGGGAACGCCTGACACTGACAGTGACAAAAGAAATGACAGATGTAATCCTCGACGCTCTTCAAAGGGCATACCAATGCATACCACCACGAACCATAAGCGCTTGTTCAGCCGCCGGTTCCTCGGCGTGAGACCAGAATACCCGGCTGAATATGCTTGATAACAGTCTTCCTCCTTTTTTCACGGCGATTTAATACGTCTTTCTGACAGCAAGATTGATCTAATACTTAAACACAAGCGCCTCGCCCAAGCCTCGCTACTACTTGAACTTATTTGAACAGTTGATATGATACCTTTATCTCCTCCCCACGCTCACACCCAGAGATGCACCTTAAACCTTTCATCTTTTTGGCTCCTTTCTCCGCGCTCGTGGCGCCAGGATACGCCTACAACTCAACCACCTTTCCACTCTATAAAAACTCTCATTTTGGACCATGCCCGACGACCCAGCCATTGTCAGCGACAACTCCGGTCCCCGATAAACATCCCTACGCGCTCCATACGAACGGCAGTCTTTCCGCGAGCGCGTTTTGCGATCGGTTCTGGAACTACACCGTCGTCCCGTCCGCGCCGACGCCCGGGGCATTTGGAATGACCTGGGTCAATTCTCTGATGAACACAGTCTCCGCGGTGGCTACCGTTGCCTCAATGTTTCATGCGCTTACGAGGCTCAAAGGGGAAGTAGCTAAGTCTGGTCTGTTTTCACGGTGGGCCTTCTTTCTGTTACCCTTCCATCCAGCTCATTATACTCCTTGAGATTGGTCTTCTGTACTCTATTGTGCTATGCGCTTGCCACCACTGGCTTGTGGTACAGAAGCTTCTTCCTGATTGCGAAAGATTATCACACACGGACACCCCATCCGATACTCTCGCCTATGGCAGTCACCACCGTTTGGGCATACTTCGTGACATTCGACCTTAAAGCTGCGCAGGCGGTCGTCTGGGTCCTTGCCGTAGGCCAATATTTTATCAGCCTCGCAGCGCTGGTGCTCTGCAGCAACACTGAAACAGCTGACCAATACATGATTTCCACGGCATTCAACACAACAGCCTATACCAACTGCACAGGCCCCATATCGGCCCTGCTTCACGACCCGACGAATACCCCCGACATTACGGGGGCGGAGGCTACACCGTTGTGGTTTTTCTTCGCCTGGTTCCCGCTGGTCTTGTATTACTCGCTCAAGGGGCCAAAGAAAGGCGCCGAGGTGAACGCCGGCATTGCAATCATAGTCGCCATCATTTCGTTGCTGTATAGCCTCCCCGTAACGGCGAGTCGGGCGACATCGCCGATTGCATGGGATCCAGGGTGCGGGCTGGTACATGTGATGATGGGGAGCGGGTACGGGTATTGGGATGTCAAGGGTGAAGAGGACTGGAATGAGGCGACATCATTGTGGTTGAGGGTTGTCAGTGGGATTTTGACTGTGTACTTCTAGCTATAGGGCCGCAATCCTGTCGATTGAAATGTATGGATCGAGAATCATATAAGAAATTCAGTTCGCTGTTTGATTGCACGGTACTGTTGTTGAGCAGATGAGAAAGAAAAGAAATTAGCGGAACAATTACGTCTTGTTTATTTCAAGGTTCCCGAGCGAGGTAGCGTTCAGAGTCGCAGTTCCACTGTATGAGCAGCTCAGTTGCCAAATTCTTGAAAGTGCAGTAACTATATGAAGTTTGATTAAGCAATCAGCATATCAACGGGGAATCTAGCTCAATCCTTGATCGATTAATCACCTCAAGGGGCACAGGGAGCAAGGGGCATTAGGTAGGTCTGTGCTTGAAACCGTTTAATCAAGTAATTGGACATGATCTGGGAAACCGTTGATGTTCTGTTAAAATGCTAAACAGAGCAAAAATCGATGTTCAACATATTCAAATTAGACAGCGTCCAGCAGGGAGATTTGAACGAACGACCTCCGCGAAACCGAGAAAATAGGAAGGTAAGCAGCACAACCACTAGAAAAGACAACCAAGAGCAACAGTCCGGCACCCTAAAATACACCCGGTATAAACTACAACTTTGGACTTGGAGTTTTCCAACCAACATCAACAGTCCACAGTGCTGAGAACGATTTTCTATTCCTCAAACTGACTTTCTTGTTCACCTAATGACACTGCCATATTCAAAATAAGTCTTGTGAAAGATCATTGACACCAGATTCACTGTTGCGGTGTTCAATCCCCGCACCTGACTTGGGGTAATAGGCCGTGGCACAGCCCGGGAAACTCGTACTTGTGTATTTTTTATAAAAAAATTGTTGCAGCAAGGATACCTTCTTTTCTTTTTTCTTCCTTCGTAATTTGGGTGCAGGACAGACTTCAAGGTTGCGCGAGCGAAAAACAAGGTGATACTGTGCGCGCTCATCACTGAGCATAGTAGCACCCATGCATTGAACAATACATATTTAATGTAAGTAATCAATGAGATAGGACTATAAAGGAAGTCACCAGCACAGCGTACACTTTAATCGCCTTAGAATTTGCGTAGCAATCGCATCTGAACAGCGACACCTGGACAGAGACCATGGCCCCTATCTGGAGTGATGAAATCCTTGACTAATGAATGTTCAGCGGCGTCAATCGCACGGCAGAGTGTGATGAGTTGGCTGTCGAACTCAAGCCCAAATTCACGACCGAGCGGCCCGAGCCAGTGGTTCCAGCTGGGACGACGAAAAATCACCCGCCCATCTTCCTAATACTAGTATCAGAGACGCTTAACAATAGTTAGAAGTCCTTACTGCCTCAGCCACCATTCCGAAACAGCATAAGTTCACAGGAGCACTAATCAGGCCCGGAGTACTGCAGTCGCGTTGGGCATTGACTCCCGCTGGTACCTCGACCCAATGGTATTCCGCATGGTGACAGGTCATGGACTATGAAGCATCCTGCAGATAGGAGGTCGGGTTAGTATTCTAACAGACTTCCAGAGCCGAATAGGACAAAAATATTTGCAAGCTAGTTTGGCGCACGATGACGCTGCTTGACAACTCGTTCGCGAAGATAGGTACCATAGTATTTATTCATTGTCGTGCGCCGATATCTGGAGCCAGCGTTTCAAACACGTTCCATGAACAATGCCAAGCTGGATACAACCATAACTAATTGGACGTGTTCTGTCCAGAGACTCACGAAGAAACGGCTTGACTTCCGTGAGCTCAACAATGCGAGGGAGATTGTCATGCCACTGGACGGTGCCTGGTGATGTTGAGGATGCAAGCCAGAGAGGTCCCGATGGACGTGATGAATGAGCCTAGCAGCTGGAGTCTGACGTAGTAAGTAGGTAGAATGCAATGGCAAAATTTGACATGGAGGTGAAGATCAAGAGAGTACATTTCGGCCCGGAGAGCCGCCGGCACAATCTGCCGAAAGGACGCGCACCATCACGGAAATTAAGCCCACAGCGGATCAATTTCCGGCGCAGCAAGGCTTTCAACTCTTGTCGACTCCCGCTATGCCTCCTATATTCAACCTACTCCATCCTGCACAGGCGTGCCATTTATGCTCTCGTTTATGGTCTATGCGTGATATAGGCAGATGGAATGTTGCAGGTCCTGCAAAAGCGCCAGATATTGCGACGAAACTTGTCTGCGGCTCGATTACGAGTGCCACTATACTTAATGTATGGACTTTCTTGCTCTTGTGGATTACGATTGAAAGGGGCCGCACCCTGGACGATACCTCTTCCCAGAATGGTTCAAGACCTGGGATCAATTCATTCAGTTATGAGCGATATCTGGGCGAATCCCTATAACATAAACCACATGTGAGTTGCACCAAAAAAAAACATGATATTTCAGATTGTAATTGGACACAGCATTGTTATTACAGTCAAAGAAGCCGAATCCATCGAATCCAAGGACATATCTCGCACCTACACAGTGATAATATTTCATTGATTACACTTGTGTCTTACACCAAATTCTGCAGGCAATTGAATCATCTGTTCTGTCAGAGGCCCAGTTTTTCGAGCTAGCCGTCAGACAACAACGCGGGGGCTTCCCACTCGATCTAATCGGATTGTTATTGCATGCCCCTCGAAGTCCGACATTGATCAGGTACATCGTAATGTCGGGCCATTGCACAGCCATAGGCCACTTCAATTTGGACATACCCCAGCCGTGTTGAACCAGGGTCTTGAGAGATCCCCGTAGCACTGGATTCTCTAGAGATCTGCGCAGTCACTGGCCATCTATGTTCTGGTTACATCTACAAGAAGGCGACTGTAAGACAGTTATATTCGGTACGAAATTCATATATTTAATAGTGTCCGCAGGCGCCAAAGTAAATTTGGTCACCAAAGCTCTCTCGCACGGACTCCCCGACAGGGAGGCCGAGCTCAAGCCAGCACAGGTGAATGTAGGTAATACATGAGACAAACAACTAGAAAAACAACAGGGGAATGTGGTAAGGGTGGGAGAGAAAAATGCAGCAACGGAGTCTGAAGATTATCAAGCTATATGCGAGATATGAGGAGATGAGAGCACAGGGAATAGTATCTATTGAGCTGTATGTGAGATATGAGGAGATGAGAGCACGAAGGAAAAGAGGACGAGGCAAGTAGATATATATACGTATCCGGGAACAAAGAGACAAAGGATGCAACGCATCAAAGAGAGGTCACGTCCTCACATGCATAGACCGGGGCTCAAGGTTTTTGACCCGTCCAATTTAATAGTGTCCGCAGTGCGAGGTTCCACGAGAATTTTGAACATTACAGCGGCGCTGTACGACATAGGCGACAGGGATTAGGCGACTCAATATCAGCAGCTTATACATGCTTGCACCGTTGTGAGCTATCACATTGTGATCGCTCCGGAATACGGAAAAGGAAACGTGAAAGGGGCATGCTGAGCACCGCAGCCATGGAAAAACATAAACGATGAAAACTCAGACAACATTCCAATTATAGTGTGCAACCGACCGCCGACAACAAAAATGGCAAAGGTCCTAAACAACTGTGACGCAAATTGAACGCACATATTTGGATTACATAACATAATTCCGACGACATACCAGCTATGCCATGCAGGTGACACAAGAACGACCCAATGATTCCCCCGACACACCATCTATGCCATGCAAGTAAGGACGACCGAGCTCGGTAAGAAAAAGATGAAGAAGACACATTTCAAACCCATGGTTCGAATCGAACCTCGGATTATGTAATATATCCGCAGGATGACGTACCAGTTACGCCACGCAGACGACATGAGGTCTCAGAGGACAGGGACAAAATAAGACATGTTCCGAGCACCAATACATTGAATCTACAAGCAGACTGAGCGCCCTTCACTCGACACTGAGCTGCGGCAGGCTACTATCTGTAGGAATTATAAAGAAATCAGGAGCTCGAGGCAAGAAAAGGAATCGAACTGCGACATTCTGGTCTGGGCAGGCAGGCAATTTGACCGTTACACCACATAGCCGATAAAAAAAGGGAGGTAAAAAAACACGATTGGATGGAGGAAAGAGACACCAAGCAAGGAGGACGTATACTGAACCAAGATATCTGGGCACCAAGCAACAGGAAGACCGTCTGAGCGCAAAAATCCAGACACCGAGCGGGGGAAATGTGTACTGAATGCAGGGAACGGGTCGCCGAGCGGGAAGGAGCATTTGGGGATAGACTGAGCGGATATTACAAAAGTTGGATGAGTAGGCACCGAGCAGAGAAGGAGCTGAGCAAGGAGGGCTGCAGGAGGGCGTGAGGGGGGAGTAGTGCAAGGACGGGCGGCGTGATCCGGGTAGGCAGGGAGGAGAGCCGGCTGCGGAATATGGGCAGTATAAACACAGCCCGTACGCTGATAGAAAATTATCTCAATTTTGGACCCACATCCTCTAAAGCTATAAAAAGCTCTAAAGTACAACTTGGTCTCCCCCAAAACAAACGGTTATCACCGGAAAACACTCTCTTGCTCCTCAGAGACACATTCCTTCCTACACCGAGCCGTATGTCGGCAAGGTCAGGTTATCTTCGAAGCCCAGCTCTACACTTCCCTATCCGATCCAACTCTCTTTCTCACTAAAAGAGGGTAGTTGAAAAACCCTCACACAAAGTGATGCATCCAAGTTCGGCGTGTAGCCGCTAGCCTAGATCGAATTATTTTGCCCTCGGCAGGCAGATAGGAGAAGAAGAGAAGGAAATGATTGGTTGGGACATATATTATGGAGAGGTTAAAAGAAGGGAGCACTCAGCCGAGGAACCGAGCTTGTTAAAACAATCCCCGCCCCAGCTAAAAACAACCTACACACCGAATACCTTCGGAGTCGGATTATACGACCAAGGAGGCCCTCTAAAACACATATTCCACCTTGGCATCTTCGATTCAGAGCCAGCATCGTGCTCGATTGTCCCTCCTCGACAGGCTGTAGAGCTCAGTCCGATGGCGCACGCTGAGAAGACTGTTCTACTGCACTAAAACACGGTAACCAGTTGTAAAATACTCCTTATTTACTGAAGAACCACACACCTCCTATATAAAAACCACACTCCAAAATAAATAAACCTAGCACCGAGGTGCACTGTTCACAGCGACAGAAACATTCCCCCTAGAGGATGTACAATTCTAAACTAGCCTGGGTTACCACCTCGCTCGGCAATTTAAAAAACCGCAATCCACATCATACCGTCGTACATTTATGTTACAATTGGTGAAACAGCCAATCAAGCTGACAATTGTATCTACAGTAGGTTCCTGCTGCAAAAATCAGAATAACTGTTATATTTGTCTGTTCATAATCTCAGAAGGGCACTAAAGGGGTGATCTATGCTATGCGATCTAACAACACTTAGTCACAGATTCATGTATATTTGACCCAGATCTATTAAACCGTGCTCCGACCTTCAACTAAGGATGTAAAACTCTTTAAATTAAAAGACATTCGCTGGTGTACAGGGATCATGGTCGCGAATGAAATTAGATCAGGAACGTAACCGATTGCCATGGCGATTAGGGGGCATCCAGGAATGGTTGAGGCAAGGATGGTAACATAGGGTAGATGCATATAATGGAAGGTACCCGCTTACCTGCATCTCATATCCCCGATGTCGGTTCACTCTTTCCCTGCGACATCCTTTGAAATGATTTGGAGCCACAACCTGATAACCTCTCATGCTGTGAGTTCTATATGGGGTTTAACAAAGAGTTACTAACAGTTACGGCAGAGAGTGCCGATCAAGAAGAGATACCTGTTCCCCACGGACTACCCAGTTTTGGTCCTTGTTGCCGTTGGTATTGCTCACAATACTCCGGCCGAAATTGGATGTGTGTTGTATAGATTTGGCCGAGAACGGGATGGAGGATATTGCACGATGACCCTATCGTTGCGAGGCTTTGGGGCTGAAACCAACATGAAGGTGTTTTGGATTCCTCAACACAATTCAGCTGCGCATCCCGTTAATTTGTGTCTTACCCCTACCATTCAACATACCTTACAACCCTGGACCGGGAACTTACTGGTTCTTGAAACGGATGAACGTGGGGAGTTCGTTGATTATGATTCGGCCGAAGAAGTGTGTGCCTGGGATATTGCTAGGGTGTGAGTTGTCGAAGATTGAATAAGTTGTTGATATACATGATCTGAATAAGTACAGGGTACTATGTGATGGCGTCGGAGAGAACAACAATTAGGAGGGCAATGAATGAGACTGAGACACTTCTTATGGGACCTATGTACCATACAACTATGTGACCACTCTCAATTAGATACACATATTGCAGTCACCACAATTCTGCAAACACCCATTGATTGAGTCTACTTGCTTGGGGGTGCTCAGGGCAAAATATTGACCTCAAGTGTAGTGAGACCTTGAAAAAGAGCGCATATATACAGGATATTCCGAGTTTCTTCATAAGAGAGCATGCACTGAAGGACATTGAAAAAAAAGTCGAATTTTTTAAATTGCCTAAAGAGCGGTTCGAAACCATCCCACAAAGAGGCGACAGATTACTCAATCAAAACACAGCCACTATTAAGCCACAAGATTTGAAGAGAATTTAGAACACTGCCACTATGCATGCTTCAACACTGCCACTAAATCCATTACATGCTTAAACGGGGGACATTTTCGACTAGCGTGCAAAAAGCTCATACCAATTGATCAAAAATGATTACATAAGTAATCGTAATTGTGGCCTGAGTTATTTGTGTCTTTACACTCTCTGAGCTAGGAATTGGATTCACACATCTGACAAATACCTTCCCTCAAAGGCCTTGATAACCAATGATTATTGTATGCCCAATGGGTCGCGGTCTGGGTTCAAGCTTCAAACACAGCACACACTGAAATATCTGGATATTAGGTTTGCCATAAGATTCCCTTACAACTCTCTCCTTGAACCGTTTGAATGTACGCCAGCAATCAGTGTTCAGCAGCTTCCAAGTTAGAGCTCTATATGAAGGCTAATGAAGTTGTAACACCAGAATATAAAAAACAAGTAATCAACCGGGTGTGGTGTGTGGTGAGAAAGTTGAACCCAGCCAAACGGTACACATTACTCATATTTCCCCTCCCCAGAGTCTAGGCCATGGAGTGCAGCTTCTAGTGAAAATGCACTCCTGGAATCCAAACAGACCACAGGTTGGGAGTTCGACTCCCATGCCCGAATTATGGCCAATGTTATTATCTTTTGACCCAAACTTGAAGTCAGAATCCCAGGCATTTCACAAGTGTTTGGCCATCCATATACGAGGCTACTGCTTGCAAATGCAAGGCGTTCTGGGACAGCGCGCCTCTGGAGCTGAAGAACACATTCATAGCTATGGGTGCCATTCCGAGTGCCTCATGGTCGCATTTACTACACGCCAAGAATTCACCCGCCATGGCATGGACTAGCCTCTTCATCCATGGCTATGACAGTCCTTCCTGCATCTCCCGGCACTCTACAATCCCGCCATTCTTCATCCGGCCCTGGACCATCCTCTATTTCATCTCCCCCTTCACATCCAATAAAAAATGTGCACATTAACATTAACACGTCCCCCATTTCATCTCCACCTCGGCATCCAGTGGTAAACACTTTTACCACTCCTTTCACTTCTCCTGTATTGTGGAAGCTACCAGCCCTTGCACTCATCCGCACGCCACCTGTACCAGATTCTTTAACCCTGACTACTCCGCATGCAGTTCAAGCGACCATTAACTTTCGACTCATTGATGGAGCACGGTAAAATCCTGATCCCCGGTCAATGCCTGATCTCGATACTCCATTGCGCCCTGCTCCTCTTCCATCTGATCCTGTTGAACTTGACCCTCCTTTTGATTCCGTACAACGACTAGGCCATTCAAGCCATTGCATCCTTTGCTCAATTTGGACTGTGGTTCTACTGCGATGCGCCATACGTCGTTGAGCCTTTGGTGAAACTGGTCCACATGCAGGCAGCGATGAAAGACAAGATGACATCGGCCCCTGCACCAGCCAGCCTAAACCATCGCATTGCGCTTTAATTCCTTACTTCACCTCACTGTAAGCATATGCCACCTCTCCATCACTCAACATTGTAGTGTCTCGAATGGGCCACACAGATTATGTACTTATTTCTTCGCCTTTTCAATGTCAGAACCTTAGTGTAACGCTCCCAATCCGCAAGTAGGGCAGCAATTGCCAGGTTCAATCTCACCAAGTTCCAACACTGCACATACCCCAATCGTCTCAGTAATCTGATCGTTTTACACTCACCAGTCGAGACATACGACATCTGGACAATCCGGCTTTGGCTTGCAAGTGGGGCAGCATTAGCCAGCCACGGTTACTGCGACGGTGTTGTCAGTGCTATCAAAAAAAAATTCCATCCATTGTCATACGCTGATGCTTACCAGGCGAGACACTGAACAGCGGAACAATCTGGAGGAGAGACGCAAGTCGGGCAGCATTCACCGGGTTATGTAACTGCAGTGGGATGGTGTGAGCTATCACGTTGCGATCGCTCCGGAATACGGTAAAAGAAGCATGAAAGGCGCATACCAAGCACCAATGTGCATACTGAGCACCGTGGCCGTGGATATCACATCAAGGAAAAATCGGACGACATGCTAATTATGCCGCCGACAAGGAAAATGGTGAAAGTACTAAACAACTACGACACAAATCGAATGCGACTCAGAAATTCTGCCATGCGAACGAGGATGACCAAGCTCAGCAGGAAAAAGAAAAGATGAAGAAGACGCATCGCAAACCCACGGCTTGAATCGAATGCGCGAATCTCGGTTATGTAATATATCCGCGGGACGACATACCAGTTATGCCACGCAGGCAACGAGAAGTCTCAAGAGGACGAAAACGAGGCATGTTCCGAGCACGAATATGTTGAACTTACAAGCGGACCGAGCGCCCTTCACTCAACACCGAGGCTGCACCGACCTATCAGAGGGGATTAAGACGCGCTGGGACAAGGAAAAGAGACGCTGAGTAAGGAGGACATTTACTAAACCGAGTTGTCGAGGCACTGAGCAACGGGAAGACCGTCCGAGCGCACAAATCCAGACACCAAGGGGGGGAAACGTGTACCGAACATAGGGAATGGGTCACCGAGCAGGAAGAAGGAGCATTTGGGGAAAGACTGACCGGATATTATGAAGGTTGGATGAGTAGGCACCAAGCGGAGAAGGAGCCGAGCAAGGAGGGCTGCGGAAGGGCGTAGGGAAGGATTAGTGTGAGGACGGGCAGCGTTATCCAGGCAGGTGGGAGAGGGGAGCCGGCTGCGGAAATGGGGAGTATAAATACAGCCTGTATGCTGATAGAAAATGATCTCGGTTTTGGACCCACATCCTCTAAAGTACCACTCGGCCTCACCCAAAACAAACTGTTATCACCGGAAAAACACTCTCTTGCTCGGAGACATTTTCCTTCCTTTACCGAGCTGTCTGTCGGCAAAGTCAGGTTATTAACAAAACCCAGCTCTACACTTCCCTATCCGATCCAACTCTCTTCCTCATCAAAAGAGGGTAGTTGAACAACCCTCACATAAAGCGATGCAGCCAAGTTCGGTGTGTAGCCGCTAGCCTAGATCGGATTATTTTGCCCTCGGCAAGCAGATAGGAGAAGAAGAGAAGGATACGATTGGTTGGGACATTATTACGGAGAGGTTGAAAGAAGGGAACACTCGGCCGAGGAACCGAGCTTGTTAAAATGACCTCCGCCCCAGCCAAACGACCTACACACCAAAACACCTTCGGAGTCGGACTATACGACCGAGGAGGCCCGTAAAAAAAAACACATATTTCACCTCGGCATCCTCGATTCGGAGCCAGCATCGCGCTCGATCATCCCTTCTTGACAAGCTGTAGAGCTCGGTCGGACGGTGCACGCTGAGAAGACTGTTCTATTTGCACTAAAATGCAGTAACTAATTGTAAATTACACCCTCTTTACTGAAGAAACACACACCTCCTATATAAAACCACACTCCAAATTAAATAAACCTAGCACCGAGGTGCACTGTTCACAGCGACAGAAATATTCCCCCTAGAGGATGTACAATTTTAAACGAGTCCGGGTTACCACCTCGCTCGGCAGTTTACGAAACCGCAGTCCACATCATAATGGAACCACCAGCACTATTAACAAGGTTAACACCTGCAATGCTGCCTGAACAAGCCAAGACTAACCAAGCTATGAATTTTGGAATGCTTCTGCAGACTGAATTTCATTATCCCAAACACTCTCAAAAAAAGAAAAAGAAAAAAAAAAAATTGGACAGGCCACTGTACCGCAAGGGACACAGGGAAGGCAGCAAGTACTGGGCTTAATTTATGCCGTCTGGCCGAGGGTACTGTCCAGAAAGAAACACTGCGTTGAGGCTAGTGTTGCCGATGTCCGGTTAGGTCTGTTTTTTGCCAAAAAATCCGAACCCCGAACCGGACCTGGGGTCCGGTTTGCTCAAAATTTCCGAACCCCGGACCGGACATCGGTCCAGTTCAGAAGGGGTTTGGTTCGGGTTCTGGAGATGTTCAAACCTGAAAGAACCGCAATTGTTTTTCAACCGATTTTCGGCGCAAATACATGAAGAACCAGGTAAGACTAGGCATCAATATCATTGTCCAGGGCAAGCAAGGCCAATTATATGCTTTGTAGCTTCTGCTGCAGTCCTAATTGGTAACATGGTTGGGGTATAAAATTTTCAACAGAAGAAGACAGAGACTGAAAAAAGAGAGGATAATGGTCATTGAAATTGAAAAAGTGAAAGTTTGGGGCTATGGAACCCCAAGAGAGATGGAAGGCAAAATGAACGACCGGTTACTATTTGGTGGTGAGGGCAGAGTCACACATTGGGTCAACATCCTTGTCACTTGTTCTCTCCATTCAACTTTGAGATGCTCCTGTATCGTCGTATTGCCCAGGACATCTAAGAAACGTAAAATATTTGGTCAAAGTGGTTTTCCAAGGGGAAAAAGATACGGGTTCGACCAGGTTCGGACAGGTGCACACAGGTTCAGCAAACTCTGACATTCCTCGAACCCCGAACCCAACCCACGGTCCGGTCCGGTTTTTCTGCAGCCTCCGAACCTGAATTGAGGTCCGGTTCGTGTTCGGTTCAGGTTTGGAATAGGTTCTGAACCTGACACCGGCAAATGATACAACTCCCAGTGCGTGGCAGATTCAACAACATTATTCCACCTCACCACTCCCCGTCCACCTTGATAGCAGTACCCACCGGGGACAATAAGCAATATACGGGGCCCATATATCCTCAGTATATCCTCAGTATTTTACTAAAATCCCCAGAATATACCCCCAATATACGGGGTCTGTATATGCTCAGTATTTTTGAAACATACTAAAGATATCCTTACAATATCCTGAGGTCTGATGGCTACCATATATGGACTCAGGATATGCTCAGTATTTTGTAATACAACATGTACAAACAATGTCCAAAATAGAAATAAAAGACCTGCCTTGTAAGGAGAGGCTCAGCTGAGGGCAATTAAGAAAATTAAAGTTAGGGCTAGGGTTTCCTTGTAAGGAAATAGACAAGATAAGATATACCTTATAAGGAAACCCTAACCCTAGCATCAAGTTCCCAATTTCACCTCAGCTGAGCCTTCTCCTTACAAGGAAGGTCTTTTATTTCTATTTTTGGACATTGTTTGTACATGTTGTGTTTCTAAATACTGAGCGTATCCCGAGTCCATATATAGTAGCCATCAGACCTCGGGATATTGTAAGGATATCCTCAGTATGTTTCAAAAATACTGAGCATATACAGACCCCGTATATTGGGGGTATATTCTGGGGATTTTAGTAAAATACTGAGGATATACTGAGGATATACAGGCTCCGTATATTGCTTATTGTCCCCAATGACCAGTGTTGTCTCCGACTACAAGATAGCTTTTTCTGGAATGCGATGAAATTATGAGTACTTATGTAATCATTTTATTAATCAAGTTGAATTGAGGTTTTCCAGGTCTCGGTGAATCATGTCCCGTTTTAAGTTTGTAAAGAATTTAAGGGCTGTGCTAATGCAGTTTGTGGCTGTATTGAAGCAGATTTAGTGGCTGTCCTTTAAATCTTGTTCATTTTTGTGAATAATTAGTGGCTGTGCTTTGTATTTGTAATCAGTGACTCTATCTTCGTCTGTGTTCGATTCTCCAAGGTGTCACTTATTTATTATTGCACCTACTCACCAACCACTTCCATGGACATCTGACAGCCAAGACTCGGGTGGTGGGTGGGCTGAAAAGTGCGAGAGTGGCAGCGGGAAGCAAGAAAGTTGACCGCTGATCACATTCCGCACACTCTCTTAGCACTGGGGACAATAAGCAATATACAGGCCCTGTATATGCTCAGGATATGCTCAGGATATTACAAACATCCCCAGTATATACCCGCAATATCCGGTGGCCGGATATGCTCTGGATATTAATTAGCTAATATACTGGGGATATCTGGAGCCAGGATACGCTCAGTATATTAGCTAATATCCGGAGCATATCCTTATAATATCCTGAGGTCTGATGGCTACCATATATGGACTCAGGATATTGTAACATAACATATACAAACAATGTCCAAAAATGGAAATAAAGACCTGCCTTGTAAGGAGAAGGCTCAGCTAAGTGCAATCTGAAACTTGATGCTAGGGTTAGGGTTTCTTTATAGGGAAGTAGATAAGATAAGATATACCTTATAAGGAAACCCTAACCCTAACTTTGATTTTCCCAATTGCTCTCAGCTGAGCCTTCTCCTTACAAGGCAGGTCTTTATTTCCATGTTTGGACATTGTTTGTACATGTTGTGTTACAATATCCTGAGCATATCCTGAGTCCATATATGGTAGCCATCAGACCTCAGGATATTGTAAGGATATGCTCTGGATATTAGCTACAGTATTTCCATGGTCCTTGCACCACTTCTCTTTTGCAAGCCATCTGCTAAGATTTTTGGATAGCTGTTGCTGGTGGACTTGTAGACCCCAACCAAATGTGCATGCTTGTATTTTTTTTGAAATATATAGCTCCACAACTCTGTCCAATTCCAGTGATTTATGTCCTGCTGCAGATAGTTTGCAACCATGCTTGAAGAATAATGTGTTTTTCAGCCGGGAAAAAATGCAGGTGACTTGTCTGCATAGCAGCTGTGGTGTACTAAAAGATCTAGTGTACTGGGAGTACAGCGGCCGAGCAATTGCGCTGGGACAGTGGATCACATTCACGGGAGGCAACACATACACAAACAAAAAAGCCACGCCCCTCCTCTCATGCCTCGTGTTGCAAAATCTGAACTACAGAATGCTGGAAAGCAGATGGGAGAACCAAACCATGACAAAGTTTTTTGAACTCAGACTGTTTGTGTGCTTGTTTGTGTATGGTGCAAGGACCAATGATTGCTGAAAGCGTGGTCCACCACAATCGGCCTCAAACTTGCCAATTTGAGGTGATTTCTCAAATCTTTTTGATGTACCATGGTCTATGGGCCTGTGTGGACCTCCTCCGGTATTCAATTCATAGGTAAAGTCCCCAAAATTGGCAAAAATATCGGCCAATTAAAAGGTGGTGCAAGGACCATGGAAATACTGTAATATCCAGAGCATATCCGGCCACCGGATATTGCGGGTATATACTGGGGATATTTGTAATATCCTGAGCATATCCTGAGGATATACAGGGCCTGTATATTGCTTATTGTCCCCAGTGTAGTCAGCCGGCTTTGCGCTTCAGCTCGCAAGCTCACTTAAGCTCAAGCTGTCATTCCTTTGAGCCTGAAAATATTCAGGCATCTATGGGACATTCATATGTTGCAATAATTGATATTTGGGATGCAGAGATTATGCCAGTTCCATGTATTCAACGTCTTCGTTTAGCCATCATGATGTACTCACGTGCACTGCTTGTAATTTAATGCAGCCCCTTGCTGCCACCAACACTCCGTTGAACCTGAAAATATTCAGGCATCTACCCAGTGTCTGTATGTTGTCTAAATAATTATTTGGGACGCATAGATTACCCCGGTTCTGTGTATTCGACGTCTTCGTTTCACTCATCGTATACTCACGTGCCCTGTTGGGAATTTACTGCAGCGCCTTGCTGGTGAAAATATTCAGGCATCTACGTAACATTCATATGCTGTGAGAATTATTATTTAAAGCACATATATTGCCACTGTTCCGTGCCTTCGAAAACTTTGGTTCACAATGCTCACAAGTACCGCTATACTAGATATCTAAACAGTCCACTCGTAAAGTATATTATTTCATTTTCTACATTGACGAGTCCAATGCAATGCAGTTTGAAGTTTGGTAGATGGTCCGAACTTTCCATGATGGTGCAAAACCGAATGTAAGTCCCTGCGGAAAATCAAATCGTAACAAGGCCCGTTCCCATGTTGTCTTTCTGCAATGTTCAGCCTGACTTCTGGCTCTCAACATTCCTCGTATGGTGACACAGTTGCCCACTTTGCAAGCAAAGCACTGGTGCAGACCTACATTTTATTCAACTCCAAGACAATGCACACGCGGAACATAAAGTTTGAACACTGTGTGTGGAGTGCATTTCCTTGGGTGGGCATCGGCTCAATGCAGTTTCCAATGGGAATCAAATAAGCATCTCTAGAAACCTATGGTCTGCAAGAACCAGCTCATAAACTAATACAACATACTACAAGCCACCCACTTAAATTCCAAGACGGGTAGATCTCCGAGGTCAAACTAAGTGCCTTGCTGCCAGCACCATATGTGGGGTTCCACAAATAATTGACAGTGTTGCATGTAGCCCCACCTAATCCAGGACACCTATCTCGAGCGCGGAATGGAATCTGGCCCCAGGCCAATGGATCATCGCACAAATGACATTGCGCCGGCACTAGTGTCCTCCCACCAAGATGAGTTTATTATTTGTGTGTGTCCTTGGCTAATCACTGAAGTGTGAAGAGTGAAAAGGCAAAAAATTGGCAAGGCCTGAAAAAATAAAAAAAGGACATAAGTGCAAGTTTGCCGGGCCGTGCCACGGCCATCACCCCCAAGTCAATGTATATATAATATGGTAGAATTGACATACTGTTTCCTTCGTCCTAGGGCGATTGTGAATCTGTCATGCTGGGTGACAGTCTTTAATGAACAGCCGACCCCGAGAGTGAAGAGAATACTTCAATAAGATCTTGCTGGTGCAGGCTGTACACAAAATTCTATCCGTATTGTAAACCCTGGCAAAAATTTGTATAAGAATTACTGACCTGCATTTTTTCGGAATGCGCTCTGATGATGCCCAATTAGTTGTGCAGTCAATGTATAGTTATGAGACGACCAACTCAGCAAATCCGAGCCCTAAGATTCCATCTATCCTCCGGTCCTTGAAATGAGAGCTTGCGGCCGTCGCTACTCCATACCTGAAACTCGGCGTTGTTTTTCAGAGACCGAGGGAGAGTTCAGCTTGACAACTCACCGACGCTACTGCCGTCTAGATATGTCAGGGTTGTGTTTGACCCTGAATCTTGGGTGGCGCCGAACGAATACCACCCGGAGCGGGGTCTCCGCTTAAGGGCACCCTCTTCTTGGTTCTCGCCTGGGATCAACCTCGGATAGGGACCGAACTGGATCGAAAGATCCACCTGAAGCGACGTTAATTAACATGTGAATTGGTTTAGGATGTGACCTACGTCACCACAACACTCCCTAAACAAATCTTAGCAAGTAGTAATGATGAGAATAAATGCACGTTACACACCGGTATCGACGGTCAACTTCGAAAAGGGTATATTGTCTGAGCTTCATGATCTGTCCCCTTACATAGAAGAACATGAATTTTCGGAGCACAATCGGTTTAGGAGAGAACTCTACTCACGATGCTGCCATAAAGAAACCCTGATATCAAGGTGCTAGAGATGAGTCGGCATAATCACCCTGAAAGAAAGAGAAATACCATCCAATGCATTGCTTAGACGAAGCTTTGTTGGGTTTATTTCAGGAATCAGACGAAGTTTAGGTGAGAGAATCCAATAATAAATTAGCGGTTGGCTGAGCTCTGCAAACGCTTGAGCAATACATAGGAAACTGAGCTACTTATATACTAAACTGTTCAATGTTACTAGAATGTTCCATAATAATCTCCTGTGTTCTCCTGTGTTCTACTTGACTCTGGCTGACTCTCGTTATGACTCGAACCTCGGCCATGATGCCTCTTTCGGCAATAACTCCAATAAGCTTAGACCCAGTTCCCGCCGTTCAATCACATACTCCGCAACGGAGTCGTGTCAGGCCCGCGGACACTCGGGTTGAACTCGGTCCGGGATAGGGTAAAACAGTGGCTAAAAATGACCCCCAACTTAGTCCGCAAAATAGGATAAATCAGCCTGCCTGGGCGTGAACTTGGTCCGACATAGGATAAATCGCGCGGAGCGCGAGAATTTTTTTTTGGGTCCAGACAGGCTCAGCTGGACGGCTGCCGTGGCTCTGAGTCAGCATGCCGCTTCTTGGACCACAAGCCTAATTAGAGATCAACAGCATACAACATCTGACAAATTTTTACGTTTACCCCGTCTTCGCCCGGGCCGGGGGCGAAAAAATTGCCCAACTTAGTCCGAAATAGGATAACACAGCCGCCAAAACCGAAATTTCATAGGATAAATCAGTGCTTTTTCTTGGGAAAAAACGGACCAAGTTCAACCTGAGTGTCCGCGGGCCTGTCGTGTCCCTGACCAGAATGACCGACGAAGACAGGGACATTGTCGCAGAAACTGCTGAGGCCTTGGGGAAAAGATTCGACGGGACGACAAGGGCCGGAGGATAATCGAGACTTTGCGATAACTTCCTGAAGGCGACCAGTCTCTGGTTCCACGAATATACCCAAGCAGGGTGTCGTTGGCTCCGAGATACACCATTTCAACACGTCCCCTTTGTACTTCGAAGAAACGTCAACGACAACTCCTTACGTGCGAGAATGACCTGATCTACGCATGTAGGGTTCTGTTGGTGGTTTCGGGCGATTCCTTCAAGTTCCAACATAAAGGCGGCGGCGCTCTTGCAGGGAGTAGACATGGGAGCCCGGTGGAACGAAAGTCAATTCTACCATCCCTTTTATGTACTTATTTGCCGCGGATTTAGTTTGACTTGAGCAATACGAGTAGTGCTGAAGACATGCGTAGCTGGCGCGGTGGAAGCATAAAATTGAGATATTAATGAACCCCGATGACAATTGCAGCTTTCTGGAATCTGTAGACGGGCGATTTCTATCAGTAACTTAGATTTCCCGTATTGAAAACATGCATTCCCTCGAGAGACCAATTGCAAGTCCAGATATTTCTGGATTTCAACATCAACAGAGTCAATAATGGATCGATGGTCATCGATTAAGAACTGCATCCGCCTGCGTTGCAACGACACTGAACATGATGACGGCATGTGTCCGCCTGAGGAAATCGTGTCGGCCGACAATAAACGACTGTAGATTCAGGAAGAAACTTGCCTCGGACCCACGATCTTGGGGGCAACGAAACATGCCTATGCCAGCGTGCCATGTCCTGCTTTTAGGGTACTGATCGAACTTGGAAAATCCAGTTTGTAGTTACTCGCTCGGCAAGGACTCAGGAGGAAGGCGTTCATGAGAGTGTCTGAGCTACAATGACTTGTCAGAGCTTCCCACTGTCCCTTGGGAAGGATCAACCTAAGATGACTTGGATGGCTATATGTGTCTTGGCTGGATAAACGCTGTAGACGCTCGTCTCTATCCTTAAACCTGGATCTAACGGAAGAGAAGCTGATAACGTGCAGCCCGCGCTGTATCAAGGGCTCACCTGGTTTCGAAGATGATCGAGCTAACTTGAGTTACTCGACCAATCGCGGACATCTATCCGTGTTTTTTTATCATCCGTTCTACTCAAGTTCTACTATCAGATATCGCCGTTGAATTTTGCAGAGCCCAGCTTTTATCGCAGGAAGCTGTATAAGAACCGTCCACTACCGAGCCGTTCATAATAGCCTGCTTTCGCACCTGGATTTATGCGATACGTTTGAATTGTCGAGCGCATGTGCACGGACCGGCACTCCGAGTCTTAGCCATATTTCGCACCTGGATTCATGTGAGAGTTTTTACAGGGTTCAGACTGAAATTCGACAGCCGAAGAGTCGTACCGAAATGGCGCGCTTTGAATTTGATTTGTGAAGCTTTTCTTGTCAATGCTTGCAGTTGAATTTTGCGAGTGAGGGAGCTGGATTGCGTGCCGCCGCGAGCTAAAAAGCACTGAGGAAGACAACACATGGCTTGGGCTCGAATCGAACGAGCGGATTTACCCCATAATTGGGTCTGTATTGAACACGGGCGTGAACCGTCCGCGACCAAGCCGTTCCTAACCCTCTTCCGCACCTATCAATGTGAAGAAATCGAGGTCCAGAAAATCGCCCCAAGATGGCGCTCCGAAGTTCCATAGAAGCAGCCGGCACGGGCTGAAAAAGCGACTGCGACTCGTCGCTGTTCAAATCGTGAGTTGCGTACCAGAGTGAGTTAAAAAAAAAAAACAGAAGAAGAGAGAAGAGCATGGCTCGGGCTCGAATCGAACGAGCGTCTCCTGCGGGAACGAGATTGTCCGGTGTGATGCTGCGTATCCATAGCAGGTGTGGACACTCCACCACCGAGCCGTCTCTATGCCTATTTCGCGACTGCATTCATGTGAGAGATTTGGAGGAGATGAGATACGGAGTCAGGCGCGCTGAAGTTGAGCGGAAATATCCGCGGAAAATGGCCGTCAGAGTTCCAGCTTCCAAGGCTCCGTTGATTTCGTAAAAGAGTGCTGTAGCTTAGGTTGCGTACCCTAGCAGGCTAAAAAGGTTGGATATCCAGTGGCGCACATGGCTCGGGCCCGAATCGAACGAGCGGCTGCTGCGGAAAGGGTCTCTCAGAGATTTAGAATATGGGGCAGAAGTGGTGCAACCAACGAGCCGTATCCAGTGGGTGTTGCGGGTTAATAACTGTGAATAGCCAGGGAGGAGTCCAAGAGAGTCGAGATGGTGGTTGAGAAGAAGTCCGGCCCGACGCGTTATTTGTTCTTGTCTGGCTGGAGCATGCATTTCGGCTCTTCGCTTTTGCCAATTGCAGCCTGTGGATTCTGACTGAGATTTCTGGCGATCTGCGGGATTACTGGTCCTTGAAACCCTCGGGGACGTGTTCAAGACAACTAGGGGACATTTCGGAGGAATTAGACGGGCGGCTAACGCCATTGGCCGGTGCCTCGTGTTTGTCGGGATACTACTGCTTCTTTGAATCTTTGAGGCCTCTCGCTGTACTCTCTTTCTCATGTCGCTGCAGGAGGCGACCCATGCATTGTCGCTGCAGGTGTGTAGCGTGCTGTCTTGCTCTTGAATTTGTTTCATGCCCGGCGCAGGAAGCGACGCGCAACTCTACATCGGCGTGGCAGCGGGACCTGGCCGCTCTCTTCCAGCACGCAAAAGAACGCTTCCCGGATGTAGTCTGGGAGCTCACCACCGAGGGACAAGGCACAGAGGAGGTCTGGGGGCACAAGGGTCGGTCGCCGATGCACAATAAATATGTGGCGTGTGGCTGACATATACACACAGCAATCGTTTATGCCCGTGCCCCGCCGTCGTTCCAAACCCGATACTTTTCTTTCCGACCGCAAGGGCGCGGGGGCTCGCCGCTGGCGGCGTCGGCTCTGTCTCTCGACATCCCCCGTGGCAGCCGCTCGCCCTCGCCCTCGCCTTTCCGCACCGCGTCCCCCGCGCCTTCGACGACCGTCGGCGGCCTCACGCGCCTCACCACGAGCATCAACCCCGCCCTGTTCTCCAACGAGCTCGAGTATCTGTACACCGGGCAGGGCTTCGGCGAAGCCTTCGAGTTCCTCTTTGACGAGCAGGCGGGCGAGGAGGGCCCCGGCGACGGCGACGACGCGGGCCCGGAGGAGCTGCGTATCGACAAGCTGCGAAAGGACCTCGTATTCATGTGGCGCTCGCGGCTCTACTCGGATGTGCGCATCGCGCTGACGAGTAATGGTCCCCCCGTGTCGACGGGCGACGACGACGACGCGCACGACAGGCAGATGCCCGTCTTCTCTTCGCACCGCTTTATCCTCGCCTCGCGCTCCCCATACTTCCACACCGCGCTCATCTCCTGGCCCTCCCCTTCAAAACCACTCTCCTCCTCCCTGTCCGGCTCCTCCGCCGACCCCCTCACCCTCTCGCTGCCCTCCCCGCCCTTCACCCCCGCCTCCCTCCACTTCACCCTCGGCTTCCTCTACACCGGCACCCTCATTTTCTCGCACCGCACCTACGACCTCTCCACCGCGCTTGCGCTCCTCCTCTCCGCCACCTACCTCTCTTTGCCTACGTTACACGCCGAGGTCCGCGCGCGCATCATCAGCGAGATGGCGCACGGGCTCTTCCACGCCGCGCTGCCCTTCGCCGCGTACGAGTCGCTCACGCAGGGCGCGTGGCGCGCGGGCGGCTGCACGTGCCGCAAGTGCGCGCAGCGCGTCCCGCGCATCCTCGAGTTTGCACTGCGGCCGGACGCGCAGGACGAGGTGCTCGAGCGTGGCGCGCGGCGCGCGCTCGTGGGGCTGTTTGGCGCGGGGTGGTGCACGCCCGAGTTCGCGGCGCTGCCCCCCAAGTTACACGCCTCGGCGCTCAAGGGGCTCGCGAAGCGCAGCACGCCGGCGAATGCGCTCGCGATCCTGTGGGCGGCGGAGCACGCCAAGGCGCGACTCGCGCCGCTCGTCGATGCGTGGGCGGACGTCGTGCGCCCTTTGATCGACGCGGGGCGGAGCGGCGTGGACGCGGTGCTGGGCGGGCAGACGGCCGCGGTGCTCGGCGAGAAGGACTGGGCGGCGATCATGAGCTCGGACGGCGTGCGGTTCGAGGACGGGGAGCGGGTGGAGTGGGTTATGCGGGGCGTTGTGCGGGGCGCGAACGAGACGAATGCGGGGCGCGTGTATCAGGTGTGCTTCGCCGCCTTTTATTTTATATGTACGACTAACGTGACGCAGGCCCTTGTCAACGTCCTCCTCCTCCCGCACCCGGATCCGGCCGAGGAGGGCACCTTCCCCGCGCAGCCACTCCTTTCGCAGACGAGCCATGTGCGCGTGCAGGTCGAGCAGGCGAGGTGGGTGCTCTCTTCTTTCTATGCGCCTCTCCTATCTACCCCGTCTTATATAAATATTAACTCTTTCGCCCAGGATTGACGTCCTAAACTGGCTCAAGCGCGGCGGGCGCGGGCGCGCGGACCGTCTCGCGCGCGAAGGCGGGCTCGATGGCGTCGAGGGCTGGGCGGTGCGGGAGATTGGCGATTGTGAGTTTCTTTTTCTTCTGGTTTTGGGGTTTTTTGGATGTTTTTGCGCGAGGCGTGTTCGGGGTATCGTCCGTTTGTGGTGGCGGCGGGCGGAGGCGTCCTGCGCTTTCGCGTCGTCACCTTCTCGAAGGCTGCGTTGTTGCCCCGCGTCATGCTGGGCTTTGGGGTCCCGGCTTTGCGGACACATCCGAGTTGGTGGCTTTATACCACGACCCGCAAACTGGACATTGGCTGGCTTATTGTGAAGCCAGGCCGTTGGTGTCTTTGCTATCCTGCGACGTTTGCACCCATCTCGTCCCGTCGGCGTTCATCTGGCGCCGCTCAGGTGGACGATGGATAGATATCCCGTGGCTGGGTCTCGACGCCCCAGGCGTGCTTTTGCCATTATTCTGCCTTCTTTTTGGGGCGTGTGTTTTGCATTCTTGTGGGTGGGGCAGGCGGAGGAGGAAGCGTTGTGCATCCGGCTGGAGACGAGCTTTCCTTTTTTCGGAAGTACAGCCCCTGCGTTATTGCCGGGACTGGGTGGTCGACGTTTGGCGGGCCCCGCTGTAACGCAGGCATTATTGGGGAATGCTTGTCAGTGCCATCCACGGAGATATTCGCGTTGGTGTCTTTATACCCCGACCTCGTCCCGAGCTCGATATTGGACCCCATCGGTGCCTTGACGCGACGTTTTTGTACCTCATCTCGTCTAGTGACGTCCATCTGGCGCCGCTTAGACGAACATTTGCAAGCCATGACAGGGTGCTCGTACTCGTGCTTTTGCCGAACGACCTTTTTGTCGCCGCCTTCTTCATCCTCGCGTATTAGCCGCTGACCACTTCTCCAGTCCTCGACATCCCCGTCGACGACCTCCTCAACGCGATCCCACCGCCCCAGGCCAGCACCCGCGCCAGCCCACCTCGACGTCGCGCAAATCCACCGCACTTCTGAGCGCACACGCTAAGGACGCGGACGCGCACAGCCTGAGCATCCACACGCAGCAGAGCTCGATGCGTGTGAGCGTGCTGAGCCGCAGTATACCGACGCCGCGCGCCGCGCGCAGCGTGCGTGGGAGCGAGCGCGTGCCCGAAGAGAAGGACGATGATGAGAATGAAGCCGGCGAGCGCCCCGACTCGAAGCTCACGCCGGAAATGGGTGCGGGCGCGCTCTTCCGCTCGCTCGACGACGCGAGCAGCACGCTCAAGGGCAAGGGCCGCGCAAACGCACACGCGGGCGGCAGCGGCAGTGCGCCGCCGTCGCCCACCGTTGCGTCGAAGAAACCGCCTGTACCGACGCGCGCGCTGCCCGGCTCGCCGACGCCGTCGACGTCTACGCTTGCGTCTACTACTACTAGCACAACTACGACTACCACGCCGCCCCCGAAACGGTCCGCCGTGAGCGTGAGCGTCTCGCCTGCGCCACGCCCGCGCTCCGCCGCGTCCTCCCGCAGCACCGTGTCCACGCGCCCGGGTTCCGCCGCGTCGACGTCTACGGCGCGCACCACACGTGGCACCGGGCTACGGCCGCCGCCGCTGCTTAACACCGCGGGCGGACGGCGCGCGTCAGGCGCGAGCACGTCTGCGAGCGCGAGCGTCTCCGAGTTCCGCACGGCGCTGAGCGGGACGAGCTCGTCGCGGTCGAGGCAGAGCTCCGTGTCGAGCGTTGCGAGCAAGACGACCGCGCGGAGCCGCAAGGGGAGCGGGGCGTCGGATGTGTCGGTGCGCACGACGGGCGCGAGCGGGAGCGGCGCAAGGCCGCCGGTGCCGGCGCTGGACCCCGCGGTGCGGCGGCGCGGGACGCCGAGCGTACGGAGCGTGGCGAGCGCGGCGGGAAGCACGAGCACAATGGATACGGCGGCGAGCGCGGCGCGCAAAGCGACGCTCGCGGTGGGTCGCGAAAAGCGGCCTGAGACGAAGGTCATTACGCTGAAGCAGCGGGGGCGGGTCCCGGTAGGGGCAAAGGAGAAGGATCCGCAGAAAGAGAAGGAAAAGGAAAAAGAAAAGGAGGAGAAGGAGAAGGAGGTGGAGAAGGAGGTAGAGCCGCCGAACACAGCGGAGAAGGAGAGGGACCACCACAAGACGGACAGCACGGCGTCGACCGCGAGCGCATCGACGCTGCGTGTCAAGCGCAAGGGCTCCGGCGACACCGTGTCGACCGTCACCACGAAAGCCACGGCCACCCCTCCCACCGCCAAACCGACACCTAAAACGGCACCACCGCCCGTGAAGCGGCCAGCACCTGCTGCCCCGGCGGCGACGGGAACGCTCAAGGACCTGCCGTCCCCCCGCGGCGCGATGCTCGAGATCGGCATCCCCTGCATCATCACGTCGAAGCGCAAACGCTTCAAGGCGTTCGCGCGCTACATCGGCGAGGTCGAGGGCGAGGCGGGACCGTGGGTCGGCGTCGAGGTGCCCGCGAACGCAGCGGGCGGGATGGGCGCGAGCGTCGGCGCGGCACAGTGGAACGACGGGTCGTGGGGCGGGATCCGGTATTTTGAGATTGGCGCGGCCGGATCCGAGTGGGAGTACGGTGACGAGAGCCGGGATCGTGCCACGCGGCGCCGACGGCTCGAGGGCAGCGCGGGGAGCGGGGGCGGCTATGGGTACGGCTCGCAGCACGGCGTCAAGCGTGAGGGCGAGTCACTCGGCGGGGGGCGCGGCGCGAAGCGCATTAGGAGCGCGAGCCCCGCGGTGTCAGACACGGACGGCGCGGGCGAGTCGCGCGGGCTGTTCGTACGCCCGTCGGCGGTGCTCTACGTCGTGGACGCTGTTGGCGCGGATTTGTAAGCATTTTAGTCTCTTGTCTCGTCTCTTTCATTTTTTTTTCATTTTCTCTCTGGGTTTTCCATTTTCTTACCATACAAGCATTGTGTTTTCATGACCGGCTGCTACATACTCGATACCTCACGTACCGCAACACTCCTTTTATTGTCTAATACGCGCTCACGGAGCCCGCCGTACACACTCTCCTTGGAATAATAATATTTCTCTTCAGGCCTACTGGGTTTCAGCACGAACAAGTATGAGCGCCTTGAGCTGATCTCCCAATGAAGCTGCTCTCAATGACTGTACCACACCACGCGTGCAAGATATGATTTCGATTATAGACGTCTTCCCCTCACTTCCGTGTCAGTTAGCATGGTGATATTTGCAGTGAAGCACTGACGAACGAGCCCGTGGGCTACGTAGGGAGGGGTACTCCGCCATATCAGAGGTAGATTGAGAATGGGTTCCATGTTTGCGTACCTGGGCCTGATATTACAGACAGCGGAGAACGCAGTTGTTGCTGGGTCTAGAATCCCGCGTCAGAGCGGATTTTGTGGAGTGATTTTTGGTTTGCCAGGCGTATTAGAGGAAGGTTGAGCGTTCATCGACAGGCCGAGAAATAGAAAGCCCGACAGAAACACGAAGCGGAGCCGGGCCGCTATTCATTGTCCGACCCATTTATCATTGTTCCAGAACATGCGCGAATATTTCCTACACGCATATCTTCGAATTGTAGCCTGTCTCAACCTGTGTATGCCCGAGACTGATCCGCAAAACCACGAGTGCAGGTACCATGTTCTGCAACCACGCATAATGAGCAACATGTCCGAGGACCAAACGTCTTCACTAACCATAAGGGTCTAGAAAACGAGCACGCACAATGTGCCCATCGGCGTGGAAAATCCCGGCAACGACCGTTGCACGATGACCGCCGAGGTGCCTATCAGGTATATCACCGCAGATTCAAGCCTGAAAACACATAAGCAAGCCGGGCGGGGAATATAATAGGATGCGAACAGTATCTTGAGGGCGGTAGTATACCTCTGGGCAAACTTGGTCTGCCCGGTTGACCGCAACGCTCGTCTCGTATATAGTATCCGCCCGATGGTGAGGCCAGTCACCGCCGCGTTTGTCACTACCACCAATCCGTAAAATATCCGGTGATCAGGACGGACGGCCGATGTGGGGTATCCTTGACAGGACAAAACATAGCCCGACACTGTGACGCGAAAGGAGGTTAAACCGATACGGATGGAAGAAGTCTGTACGAACCCGTCGTCGCAAGAGCCAGGACGATCGGCAGACCAACCACCTTCTTGTGGCTGCTATTGTTCCATATTGCGTAGCACCGGTAAATCTACCAAGGATGATCGACTCAAATCACAACGAGAATAGAGCGCGTACCAGAAGGCCATCGGCTGCCGCACTGTCCAACTCGCCCAGTTAGCAAGCGAATTAAACAGTGAATACGGACACTGACTTGTTCGTAACCGCTAGCAGAAATTCCGCTAGCGCGAGTGCCGTTCTCATGCGCTGGAGGGATGCAACTGGTGCCGACCCGCCCGCCGCCGCCGACTGAAGCACATGCAGCGCTAACGGAGTGGTCGCAGCGTCTAGAATGACGCCCGCTGTTGTCAGGACGCACATCGCTACGATTACGCCGCCCATGACGCACGCGCCCGCAGGTCGCTGGCGGCGTAGGAGCCACAGTGCAACACCGACGAGAAGGACGTCCATCCCTGCGGGAAGTTAACGTGGGAACGCGAGTGGCCGCGCGTGTATACCTTGTATGAATAGCACAATCTGTGGCAGCGTTAAAGTGCAGTGGAGTCATCGCGCGTCGACTTGCCTCTACTTGTATCACACCCTGTATCGCATCCTCCCAGGCGGCGAAGGGGGGCATAGTGTCGTTCATCTAGAATTGGTGGGGATGGGCGAATCGCCGGCACCGTTTGTATATCTACCATTGCTGGGAGTAACGATCAGAGTGGAAAGAAAATCAAGGAGAGAGCAGTTATCAGCGTGATTGAAAGTTGCATCTGCCACAAATCTGCCGCATCGAAGATGAGTAGCATAAATATAGGTCTTGGAAGTCGCCTCCTGGAAGATTGTATGCATGTTTTCATAGAGAGATAGCTGACCACGAGAAGGAAGAATAACCGGTCGGGCACCTTGATCCTCGCATTCATCGCTGGAAGATTCAAGTTGGATACAAGAAGAGAAGAAGACTACCCGTCGGAAGATGTGTTGAATTCTGCGATCCGCCAATTCTGACTCTCCGTCGGCGTGAAGTACAGGACCGCAACCAAAAGTTGGTACCGACAATCTGAGATGGCCGGATAGATCCATCCGACAAAACATTCGATTAATCCGTGGGTAAGGGGGAAATTAAACAAGAGTATTGCCTCGAAGGAAGGGAGCTCACAACCGCGTCCGAGCTGCCAGTCGAGCCGCCAGTCGAGCTACTCGGAGGCGCACCGGTACTCGGAGTAGGAGATTTAAATGTCGTCGGGCTGGTGCACGCAAAGCCCTTGGTGCTCAGGCTCATCGGCAGATCGTCTGGCCTCGCGCCCCAGCTGCTGGTCTTGCTGGCGCCTATGACGAGCTCCACGGTCCCATGCGATATCCAGTCTAGGCTGTATAAAGGATAGATGATGCGAAGCGTGTCCCTAGCCAGGAGATTAATACTTGAAACGCCACAACGCGGAAAGGGGAGAGGAGGCGCCCCAAATGCAGTAGAAGCTATCGCAGTACAGCTCTTTCGACTCCCAGAACGGGTTGTCCCCGTGGCGTTTGTGGGCGCGATCTAGGTGCGGTAGAGCGACGTCCGGAGCAGGCCCTGCGTCGCATCGCTGACGTCGGTAGCGTCGACCTCGGCCGTCCCGAGGACCGCGTTCCATTTTGCCCTGACAGTGGAAGTGAGCGGCACTTCGTCGAGCGGCTAACGAGGCGCAGCTAGCGGCGGTTTCAACAGCATCGAACGCGGAGATATCAGGCATCTCCTCTCGGCGTACGCGCTCACCCACGACACGCACATCCGCACCTCCAGCGTGCTCCTCGCCTCGGGCTCGAGCGCCAGCAGCACCCCCGCGGGCCGTGGTGCTCGATCGCCGTGTCAAACGTGCCCGCCGCGCCGAGGTTGTGTACGCGAGAGGTTGCGCACACTTGCGGCACGTGCACCCGCCCGCGCGCCGCCGCCCTTCTGAGGACTCGTACGCGGCGAAGGGCAGCGCGGCGTAGAAGAGCGCGTGCCATGTCGCTGACGATGCGCACGCGGACTCGGCGTGCAGGGTTGGGAGGGCGAGGTAGGTGGCGGAGAGGAGGAGCGCGAGCGCGGTGGAGAGGTCGTACGTCCTGTCCGAGAAGATGAGGGTGCCGATGTAGAGGAAGCCGAGGTGAAAAGCAGGAAGGCGGGGAGGGAGGGTGAGGGTGAGGGGGTCCGCAGAGGAGCCGGACAGGGAGGAGGAGAGGTGAGGATGAAGCGGTGCGAGGAAAAGACGGGCATCTGCCCGTCGTGCGGCCGTCGTCGTAGCCCGTCGACACGGGGGTACCATTACTCGTCAGCGCGATGCCCTCCTCGCTGCTCGTCGAAGAGGAACTCGAAGCCTTCGCCCAAGCACTGCCCGGTGTAGAGGTACTCGAGTTGGAGGTTGATATACCTTGGCCCTCGGTGGTGAGCTCCCAGACTACATCTGGAAAGCGCTCAAGAGAGCGGCCAGGTCCCGCTGCTACGCTGATGTCGAGTTGCGCGCCGCTTCCTGTGCCAGGCAACAAATTCAAGAGGAAGACACCGCACCAACACCGGCCAATGGGTTGTTTGCATACGGCTATATCTACAGCCGATTCCCGAGCTCGGATCAAGAGGATCTTGCAGGATCAAACAGGATCACACGGGTGCAGAGCGCCATCATGAGCCGGGTCTGGAGCTGTTGCCAGAAATTCCGACGGACCCCTGGTACTTGTACCCGATTTCTTTTGCGAGAGCAAGCCAAATCGAGTTTTGATCAAACAACCTCCGCGACTCTTGATTTATATTGAATTTCCCTTGCCATTGTCTTTGGCGGCTCGGTTGGCTGCTCGCGGAGGCCCTGTGAAGCTCCACCAAAGGGTTGTCCCAAAAAATCCCCAAATCTGGCCTCAAAAAGCCAGTTTCAAACGGCACTTTGGACTTCGAAAAGCCACTATGGGACACGCCGTGGTGCTGTAATTCAAAATATGAGCGGAAAATGGATTTTTCGCCTCCGCCGCGCAATCCTCCCGCCTCATTCCTCGAGTTTTGGTCCGTCGTGTGTTCACTCCTCGGATCTCCCTTGTTTGGAATTCCTTGAGAGAAGGGCTAGAGAAGGCGACCAAATCCCCCCTCAAAAATCCAACTTCTAGGACAGGGCTCTTCGATTTTCGGCCTAGTAGAAAAGCCACTTTGGAGACAAGGAAATCACAAGTTTTCGCCCTTGAAAAGCCACTTTTTGGGACAACCCTTTGGTGGAGCTTCACGGGGCCTGCTCGCGGCTGGGCGCTCGCACGCTCTGGATCGGGCACTAGTCATCCAATATTGGCCATCTTTCTGATGCGATGCCAAATTCTCAACTTCTCAGTGTGGTGGAGCTTCACGGGGCCTGCTCGCGGCTGGGCGCTCGCACGCTCTGGGTCGGGCACTAGTCATCCAATATTAGCCATCTTTCTGATGCGATGCCAAATTCTCAACTTCTCAGTGGCTCACGGTTGGCAGCGGCCCAATTCGAAGGCGTCCGTGACAAAACCTGCACCATCCGTTGCCGATACTTTCACACCATTATTAGCCGCCAGTCCGTGAGTCCATATATAAACGACATTCTCCTTAGATGGGGCATCCACAATGGAATCTCTCTCCCAATCGATCCTCGCGGTTCCCGTCATATGGGCGGTCTACACCATCTATCGTCGGTGGACGCGCATCTCGGTTGCGGACATTCCTGGCCCCGAGCCCGAGTCGTTCCTTCTGGGTATGTATGTGCTTTATGATTAGGTTCATTGGACTTACAAGGATTTGATTGGCCAGGATGCCTACCCGAAATGTTTCAGAGCGAGGCTGCCGAGGCGCGTCCTCATTTTTCGCACAGTTTTGGAGGAATTAACGACCTCCCCAGGCCGATTTCAAATGGCAAGCGCGTTTTGGGCACGTCGTCCGGGTGAAGGGCATCCTCGGAGTGCACAATTTTCCCTCCAGGGTTTACCTCCATTTTCTTACAATGCAGCGCAGAGCGATCGCCTTCTGATATCTGACCCGAAAGCACTCCAACACATATATACCTCGGGATATAACATCCGGAAACAGGGTCTCAGAAGCGAGGTAACACGCACTTTCACGGGACCGGGCTTGGTTTGGGCAAATAGTGCGTCTGAAAAAGGTTCAATATTTGCTGTTTCGCACCAAATGGCGTGAATTTCTAGATGAAGCCCACCGGCGGCAGCGAAGAGTGAACTCCCCAGCATTTGGTACCAACGAAGCCCGCTCCTATGTGCCCATTTTTGTGGCATACGCCAGCGTAGGTCTTTATATTGTTTCATTGGGTAATCTGACTCCTCTTCAGAAGGTAAGTTGACCACAACACGTACTCAGTTCCCGTCGCCGACACTGGGATCAGCTTTCTACTCAGTGGAAGGAACTTCTAGCCATGGATGGGTCGGCTGCAGTTAACACGCCGCGCTGGTTCTCTCGGTTCTTCCTTGATGTCATCGGTGAAGGTTCGCTAGTCTTCTGTAGTCTTCTGACTGTTTGAGTCCACTTATAAAAATTAATCCTCCTTGATTTTAGTTGCCTTTGACTACCGATTTAACGCAACAGACGACCAGGATGATCCTCTTGCGACCGCCCTTTCTAGCGTCATGTTCGTCGTAATCAATATCTGAATTCTCGCACTTATTCATCGTTATCACACAGCCCGGGATTGGCCGTACCAAACAAGACAGCGATATTCATTCTCGCGCTGGTGGAGTTCCTGCCCCCCAAATTGATTCAGCTCTTCATGGACTACGCGCCCGTCAGGGGTCTGCAAAACAGCCGTCGCGTAACCCGCATTGCCGTTGGCATAGCGAAAGACCTCGTCGACGAGAAAGCCGAAGCACTTATCGCGGGCAAAGGCAAGCGAGACATTATGAGTCTGCTGGGTGCGTGACAGCATGATCCCTCTCGCTTCTTGGATTGATTGGTATCTTAGTCAAGGCGAATGCTTCAGCTAATCCGCGCGCGAACCTCTCCGAAACTGAGATGCTCGCACAGATGCAGTGCGTGTTCTTTCTATAAACAGCCACTCGAACTGAGGTAATTCTGCGTAGAACGATAATGCAAGCGGGGCATGTATGAGTACTTCCACTTTACATTTGGGCGATATTTGATGGGCCTGTAGGAAACAACTGCGAACACTCTGTCCTGGACTATGCTCGAGCTTACTCGCCATCCCGACGTACAAACAAAACTTCGCGCAGAGATCCAAGCGGCTGAAAGCACCATGCACGCCCGGGGTGCCACAGAGTTCACATATGTGGACTTCGAAGCGATGCCCTACACTGTCGCTGTCATGAAGGAAACATTGCGGTTCCACCCGGTGTCGTAAGTCATCCAAGATTTCTTTATAATATCCAAGCTACCCTGAGGGCGTGTTTAGAAGCAACAGCGTCCGTGAAGCCGCGCGGGACGAGGTCCTGCCGCTTTCAACACCTATTATCACCAAATCTGGAAAAACGATCACGGAGCTCCCGATCCCGAAAGATATGATCCTCGTGATTTCGAACGCCGGATACAACAGGCACGTTTTAAATCAATTCGTAAACGCGTGCATTCTAACTTCTGTCGCTGTTCAGAAATACCGACGTGTTTGGACAGGATGCGCATGTTTTCAACCCAGAACGTTGGCTTGACGGCACGGTGCAGACGACGACCAGCGTCGGTGTCTATGGAAATTTGTATATCTCCCAATGTCTGAACTGCCAGAAGAATACTAATTTCCACTTAGGATGACTTTCGGGAGTGGTCATCGCGCTTGTATAGGTAAACGGCCCCCAAATGTGCCTGTAAATGAAAGCTAACCGCTCGGCATCTAGGCTGGAGATTTGCGTACGTTTCAGTAAAATGTACGCTGATTATCCTTTTTCGCTGAAATTTCAACAGCGTATATGAATACCAAGCGTTCTTGGTTGAACTGGTGAAAAATTTCGAGTTTTCGATGGAGCCTTCCCTTTCCGATAAGGTCCGCCGTGAACCAGGCATAGTGATGACGCCCACCATTTCCGGAGAACCCATGAAGGGGCCCCAGCTACCGATTATCATCCGCGCGGTTGATGCGCTTTAGTTGTTGCTTGATTTGTGCATTACTTGGAATTTGACTTCCTTTTTGAACCGCGAGTCATGTTCACATCTGCAGGCAAGAATAGTGTGTGTTTCAATTTGCAGTCATCTTTTTACTTGAACGGAGGCTTTTTAACTTCTCGCGTCCGTGGGTGATGGAGCGGATCTGAACCTAAACGTCATTGTGAAAATTTTCGGCTCTGTTACACAATACGTTCTTCGAAATATAATTTGACCTCACGAGCGACCGTCTTGGTTTCAGAAAGGGGCGTCGTCACTAGGCAAGTCAGTCTTATATACGAAGGCCCGGGTCTACCGCAATGTAGTGCTGGCGTAATTATCATGTTGATTTGGGTACCTCATATCTGTCTCGTGGATGCTGACCTTCATGATTCAGTTTGTGACGATAAAAGAGAATTATATTTATGTTCATGCTGCTCAACACCATCCCCGACTCACCTGTTGCAGATATTTAGCTAGGATGTTTCGTTGTGCTGGCGAGATGTAAGCCTCCCTATCCAATTCATATCCGCTGCTCATGAGTCCTTCGCCAGCCTTCGCCAGTGTTTTCTAATTCCCCGATGCTCGCGAGGTAAGCCCTGGATCTCAAGCCCAACTTATCAAAATTAATTGGATTAGTCTGAACTCCCGTTCCACTCTCCGCGCGATGAAACAAGAGGCCATTACTCTGGCATCTTGCGCCACGGGTCTGACAGTGAGTTGGCTGCATCCTTTCATAATTGAGATAGAACTGATCGTGTGCAGTTTGCCCCTGCGAGCGGTGTTCATGGGATGGACACGACTAAACTCAGGGGAGATACATCCCAGGATTCGAGCTAAACCATAGCAACATGGTTGTTCCGGCAGCATTTACTTCTAACATTTATTGTTCGTTCGTTATACGGTAAATTCGTGTTCACGTTGTGCGGCCAGAAACAAGTACGCATTTTGCGTGAGTTACACGCGCGAGGTCATGGCATATGCCGATAGGCGCCTGGAATGTGGCGACACAAAAACATAAGATTGCTGGTGCAATTAAACGTAACGTGGGTCCAACCGTGGGAAATGGTGTCGGCCGGGCGGGCCGCGGTGCACCGCTTCCGTCGATTTTTCATAATAACGAACCCGGACTTAGTCCCCCCCTAACAGGACCCTGAATTTGCGCAAATAGGGTCTTCATTGTTGTAGGCCTCCCCAAATTCGGTTTACTGGACGCAGATCAACGTGATTTCATGGCATCGCATCTCCAGCCTGTTATCCGAAGCATGGCCGCGGCTCACATATTTGTCTTTAAGGAAATCGGGGGCGGTCTCTGGCCTCAATCACTTGAGATTTTCGCCACTGCGCCGGCATCGACTGATCTTGTAATCAACGAGTCACCTTGGCTGGGAGAACGCCAAGATATCTTCGATCTTGCTCCCACACCCAGACCGCTACCCCTCCGCCGCCTCCAGTCCATCGCTCCACAATACATAGCCGACTCGAATGGCAGGGGTACCAGGAACTCCAAACGGCCGCTACATGCGCTGGAAAGTGAATTGCAGAATATTCGTTCTGTATCACGGGCGTGTCGTTCAAGCTTGGAGTCTCTTACGCTACCTGGGGAGCTCATTCTCCTGTCCCTGGATATATCCTTGGAATGGGACTCTCTTCAGGAGCTGTGCATAGAAGGATACAAGCCGGATCACGCAGAATTATCTCTTCTGTCCATCCTCCTGGTCCTACCCAATCTCCAGGTCGCTTCACTCCGGTGACGTCCCTTTCGCCGTGCGGACGCCGACCCCATCGTACCGAGAAATTTTCGCCCGCCTCCTTTTCCCAGCCTTTCCTGCCCCGGCTGCGACGATTTGAAGTTGTCTCATTTGTGCCAGGCGATCGCATAATTTCGGTCCTTCCTCCAGGACTCGAACGACTTGCCGTCATCCAGTTCCCTCCCCAGGTACATATTGGCTTCCACATAACATACTCCGCGCATCCGAATTTCTGGGCATGCTGGCCGGTGTGCATCTCCCGGCAGTGACAGATCTGGAACTGTGGTACGAGACAGATCCCTCGGAAGAGCGTTTCTTCCGATGTCTTTCCTCATGTGCGGCATGTAAACATCCGCCGATATGTGGGGGAAAATATGGAAGCTACTTGGAATCCGCCAGTATGTGTTTGAGACCCCAATTCCCCTAAATTTCGGGCCTTAGGCTATCTTACAACAAGTACTAGCAGAGTTCAAGGACCTACGTGTTTTCGCCCTTTAACCCGACCCGCCCCCGAGCGGAGAAATCATCGATCAGAGACACGCAATTTAACCGGTATATTATGAGGTTGAGGGGTCTTGCCAAAGAAATTGTCCTCATGGCACCTTGGCTCAACGAAATCTACATGTACGTTAATGTACCTGTTTATGACGACCCTTATTGGCACAGGTGGGGTGTAATATCTGTTTCTGGCCAGAGAGCTTCCGCCCGCAGTTCATCGAGACATGGATTCCGGAGATACGCGGTGAGTTACTCTCTCGGTGTCTTCTGTTCCATGTCCTGAATATAATACAGCCATTCTGGAAGGCCCACTGGAAGTACTGGGACCCGAATCTGAATCTGAATCCGACTCCGAATCTGAATAAGCATGAATATTGAACTTCATCTGGGTGGGTGGTCATTGCGTGTCGGAGGCCGGGGTGTGTATTAGTACTGGAATGTTGCATACAACTGTCAATATCATTCCAGATCCTTTGCTAAGGTGCCGGTAACTTAGTTCACGCTGGACAGGCGAGAAATTAGAAATATTTGTCCTTTGCAACGAATTGGGGTTCTGGTGAATTTGCTTCGTGCGAATACGCCGGTAGACCGCGCGTAGCGGGTAGAGGTTTGTCTAAGATCTATCCTTGAAGCTCGAGCCACGTTCCCAGCTAAAGAATCCCGCCAGAGTTTCGTTGTTGACTTCTTCCTGGAGTTAAAGCAAGACGTTATTCGCTCCGCATGTCCCCCGGTGCTCGATGGTCCAATTTTATTGGTCGTAACATGGAATGAGCTTCTCTGCGCATCCGCGCGAAAAGGGGCGCGCCGTCCCCGCATATGCAGTGAATATTAAAGCGGGTGGCGTGAGCAGAAGGCGGAAATATGTAGCGCTTTCGTGATATATTTCTGATACGGCCGGGGGTCATTTGGCTGGCGGAACTGTGCAGCGTCTCAGTGAATAATGGGCGGGCAGCCAGGCTAGCGTCGCGCCCAATGTAGCTACTTTGGGGATGTAGGGGAGGTGGAGGGCAAGGGGGGACATAGCAGAAGGCGCGATTTCATGAAGGCACGCGGGTTAGATCGCAGTCTCTCATGGGCTGGCAATTCTAATAGGGGCTTGAAGGTCGGGGATTCGCGCGGCAGCACGAGACAGCGGACTGCTGGCGTGAGTAATGATTTTGCAGACAAGAGATGGTAGAACGCGAGGCGGGGCGGAGTGTCGGTTTTAGTTTTGCAGCTAGAAGTGCGACGTGAGAGATTGCACAGGCTAAATTTTGACGAGGATTATAAGCTTGGTCGTATATTAACAGTGGAGGGCGGTCCGCTGAGGGGCAGCAAGGCCAGGTTAATTAGGGACGGAGACGTCGACTTGGGTAATGGACCTCGGGGATCGTTGTACCAGGTGAAGGGGTCCCGGCTCGGCATTTCGGGGAGTCGTGAGCTAGCATGGGGTGATATTTGCAGTGAAGCACCGATGAGCGCTTCCAAATAAATACAGAGTTCAAGACCTGGTACAACACAAGATCCAGCTTACATGTAAATACATAAATCCGCGTCTTTCAATTCACCAGCACCCACTTTCCCCCGATGCGCGTCCAATTCCGACAATCTGCAAGCAAATTGTCAGCGAAAACGACGGGGGAAAAATGGTTGAACGCACGCAGGCGGCTGGTAACCAGCGACGGGCAGCGCGCACTCCAGGCCGTCAGCACCGCGAGGTCCGCGTGGACCGGGTGCGCCTGGGTGTCGCCCTGGACGCTGTTGAAATCGAGCGACGCGAGCCCGACGAGCGATTCGAGGGCCTCGGCGATTTCCTGCACGGAAGCCTGCAATCGATCTATGTATGAGACGGCGAAACGAAACGGGGGGAGCGCGTATGTACCGTGGAAAGCGGGCGGGGGGGCGCCATGAAAGGGCCGACGATCAGCGTGCGGATGTGCGGGATGGACTTAGCGAGGGGCTTGAACAGCGTGGTCGGCGCGCCGTCCCAGAGGAAAGTCAGGGCGAACGGGGCGGCGGGTGCGCTCGCGGCGCCGAGGGCGGCGAGCAGCGTGGCGACGTCCGTCGTGCGCGGGGCGTCCCAGAGCTCGACACTCGCGAGCGTGCGGTGCGGCACGACGAGTGCGGTCGCGTAGACGCTGCACCCGCGGTAGTGGCTCAAGTTGTGGAACGGGAGGCGCGGGACACGTGGGGGGTCCGGGTCCTGCGCGACCCACGGGCGGATGAGGTCGAGGTGCGTGAGGTGCGGGTGGCGGCGCAGGAAGGACGAAAAGAGGGGCGCGTACGAACCCGGGTGGTACGTGGAGAATCTGCGCAGCTCCGGGAGCAGGAGCGTCGCGAAGATGACGAGGTACCTGTCGTCAAAGTCCGGGATGCGGATGTACAGATCTTCGAGGTGGCTCAGGGTCCGCAGGACCGCCTCTAGCGGATATATCATGTCCGTGGGGACGTAGTCACTTCGATTACGGAGGTTAGACGCAAAATGTGCATCAATTGCTGTGCGCCCACCCGCCGGAGGTCTGTATCACGATGCTGAGGCTCCGCACGCAGTCACGCCGCGCGGGATTCTTGATGAGGGTGTTGAGGCACCCCAGAGCCGTTTCCACGCTCCCCAGGTAGATGTATCGGAAGAGGATGGGGGTCGTAACCGCGTTGAATAGCCAGGACGTCCGTGAGAGAGCCGATCTGTCCTTTGCAGTACCCAGAGCAGCCGCAATCTCATGGAGGATTTCGGTAGGCAAAGAGTCTGAAACGGACGGCTTGCCACCGTAGATAGCCATGCAAGTCAGTTGAGAGAGAGAGAGAGTAACAAAGGCGGAAGTAAAGCTGACGGAGACAAAGAGGATCGCGGCAATCAATCGGCAATCATCGAGGCTGTGCAAAGGCTGTGCTCTGCGGTTTCGCTCTCCTCCGCCCGAGCTCATGGCTCCCATCGTTGACCTCGCTCAAGAGCTCATTGACCATATCCTCGACTTTCTACATGATGATCCAATAAGTCTCCTTTCCAGCAGTCTCGTTGCCCGGAACTGGGTCCCCGCTCCGCGGTACCACATTTTTGAGAAGATCGCGATCAACTACTACTTCAGGCCTGGGTACCAACTACGGCTGGACACCGCAAACGGATTTCTCGCCACATGCGACTCCCCCTACTCCACAATCCTCCCCTCGGTCCATTCCGTGGTGTTGAATATCAGCACCGAGCTCGATGAAACGGCCGCCGTTTTACTCGACGAAATATGCCTTGTGCTGGGGCGGGCACCCATCAACAAACTCCTGTTTATAGACCACACCTACTCGGGCAAGCCGATGTCGCTTTCCCGGATTGCACCTCACTTCTCCGGCCTCCAAGAATTTGCCTACAATGCTCTAGATGATGTTGCGGAGGACCTATTCGCCGTCGTTGCATCGTTCCCCATGCTACGGAGACTCTCAGCCTACGCCGCCACGCCCGCTCCACATACCCAGCTGTATCCCAGCCCCACGGCCTTCGCTTATTTGCACACGTTGCGTCTGCAGCTCTCCAGCCACGAGTCCGCCCTCTCGTGGCTACAGAGTGCTGACGAACCCCTTCGGCTGGAGACGTTGGACCTCAACATCTTCCATCCCTACCACAACGGCTGGGGCCCGGTGGGTGCCCTGAATTCGCTCCTGCACGCGAGTGGGGAGCATTTGCGGCACCTCAGCCTTGGGGTCAGCTACAAGGACGACATCGACGACGATGATATCGATGCCGTCTTTCGGCAGATGAGGGATGCCGACGGAGAAGGTACGAAATTTGAGCTGCCGCGTTTTATCCTCACACCAATTGCCACTCCAGTGGATCTCAGTAGCCTGGCGAACCTACGCACTCTCCGATTAACCAATCACAACGTCGACGCAATCTGCAGCGCGCTTGCCTCTCTCCCCGTCGGCGCGCAGCCCTCGAGACCCTCCGGATAGACTTTTCGTCGTGGATCTACTACGAGGACCTACCCTGCACGTGCGACGTGGGTGCCCTGGTCTTCCAGTTCTCTAGTGTCATGCGGGGCGAGCAGTTCGCCGGCCTCACGGCATTCGACATCCGCGTCCCGGATTACTTTGGAGACGCCGGGCGGGACGCGCTGAGGGAGTACTTTCCACGATGGAAGGACTCGCAGGTGCTGAATATCGGATACATCGACGACTCTGCCCCTCGTGACTCCGCGTGGAATACGGTGGAAGAGTTAGAGTTCAGTTCAACTGGAATGTCGTTCTAAACGGAGGGGGGCTTTAGAGATTGTGTGCGTAATTTGGAACATGGGATACGCCCTCGGTACATGTACCTCCATATGATCACAGATCCTTTCCGCGCACGCACGGACCTGGGGAATATTACCGCATGTACAGTACCTCCAAGATATCGTATCCCAACCAGTTTTGAAGTTCAATTTTACTCCAATAAGTCGCGGGTCAGCGGCATTCAATGCGATGCAATTAGCTTACCACTATCTTACATATCTGAGGAGAGATTCGCAGCGGAGGGGCAGGAACGAAAATTCTGGTGATTCGTCGGACCTTGTAGGCGAAACGAGTCGTGTTTGGGTTCCTCGCAGCGGAAGAAAGTGAACAAAAATTTTGGGGCTCGAGTCAGCACGGATTTGTGTTTAACGCGGTACATCGAGAGAAAAACAAAGAGGGTCAGAACGGCTTGGTAAGGCATTTGAATTATGTAGCGCATTTGCCGTCTTAGATTGGCAGACAAGACAAGGTTCCTGTGAAGTACCACCAGAAGCAGGAGCGAATCTGTCGCGGACTAGCCTTTCACGGAGGAGGAGCAGGAGGAGAATAAATCAGTGGCACGCGGAGGATATGGGAGCAGATTGAATGCAGCGACTTCTCTTTGTACTTCAGCTTGCACCCAGCAGAAATACGGTTGATCGGATCTTCAAAGATAGTCGGAATACAAGGTGGGAGCTGACTCATGGTTTTTTAACCCCAAAGAAATATGTGATTGGAGAATCACTCCAGAACTAGTCAGGTTAGCTCGAGTTGAAGTTGAACCGCGATTTGAGCGTCAACTCGGTTAGGATTGATCTTGGGAATATTAATGTTGATAGGGTTAGGGTCAGAAAACAATTTTTCTCAGCGCCCATGAGATGCCTACCTGTACTAAGTGCGACTTCGACCCAGTTCCCCCGGCTATCCAGGTTCCCGCGTCCCCTCAGTCTAAGCGCGCGCGTTTAGCCCAGCTCGATCGACAATTGCGCGAATCAAGTCATATCTAAGTACAGCAGTGAAGGCAGAGCGGCAGGCTTTTCGGAAAGAACTCAACAAAATCGTCTACCCCATTCTCACCTAGTCCTGTTGTTACCGCGGGGGTCCGATCAGGGTATTCGCTTATTACCAATCTTATCACGTGACGGAATTGCGGCGCGAGCTTATATGCACATACGACGCGACTTCTCTTAAAATAACGGTACAGACTGACACTATATACCTGTGCCTCAAGTTCTGCCCCTTCAGAATTCTGTCTTGGGCCATAAATCACAAATAAATCAAGAGAATGAGTACCTTATGTAACTGAGATTTGTAAGCAGGCCAACGTCTGTTCGGTCAATATTCTGCATCCAGAAATCGGGAAAAAAGTCTGGAAGGTGTACACTGTACAGACAGCCTGATTTCAACGGGTTACAAATGAGGAATTTGAACTGTGGCCACGTGTAGTCGTTGAGGTTTTTATTTACAAAATATTTGTATTATATCTTTTTATTAAATAAGGCAGGAAAGAGTACTGCGCTTTGCAGCTGTATAGCCTGGGCTAGCGCGAAAGTGAACGGTGTGACGTGACAAGATTGGTAATAAGGCGATACCCTGATCGGACCCCCGCGACAACCAACAGACTTCAACAAAGCGAGGTACGAGCTCAAATCTTGTTGAAGCGTCTGTCTACGAGAGACTAATTCTCACCCTTCCCACCGAGCTCACCATCATTATTTTCGTCCATTGCCTCCTCAACCATGGACGCGTGCGGCCATCGGCCGATACCGTTCCGCTTGTTCTTGCGCAGGTGTGCCGTCATTGGAGGAAAATTGCACTGGGTGAGGGAGCTTTGTGGAAGGCTGCTGATTTTTCCTTTGAATCAGGTCAGTGCTTTTCGGGTTCCTACATATTGCGTCAACTGATCTGAATGAAAAACTAGGCCGTACATGGGCTCAGGCCAGGTCCTCGCCGCTTGGTTCCCCCGCGCCGCTGGGCGTCCCCTATCCCTTACGCTCCGCTGCGGCACCGATCTCTCTGGAATGCCCCCGGCCATTTTCCCCGCAATCTCCACGTTCCAAGCCCAGTTGGTGCGGCTGGAGCTCTGCCTTCCTCTACAAGACTTCCAAATGCTCAACGCAATAGGGGGATCGTTTCGCAGCGTTCGGCGTATTTCTGATTCGCTTTCCGATTCGCTTACCGAAATCGGGATTTTCGCCGCCTTCCGGGAGATCCCCAATTTTTTTCAGCGTACCCCCGGCCTGCGCGAGCTTTGCCTCGGAACTGGCTTTTCAATTTCCACCGTGGACGCCGGAGCTGGTATACCGCCCCTCCTCACAGCACTAGACCTTTCCGAGCCCATCTCATTTGAGGCCATGTTGGTTCTCGTGCAGCGGTTCCCCCATCTGAAACACCTGGACGTATACCCAAAGAATGGGGATCCCACGGGTTCAGCCGAGCTGCTGACTTTGTCGCAGCTTCATTCGCTAAACATAGGGTTCCGCTGGATTGTTCGACCGCTTGAAGCTCCCCAATCTCCAGAATCTCAGTTTCCTCTTCGAGGATTCGAGCGAACTCTGCTTCCACTCCCTCATTTCGCGTTCGGCCTGTGTGCTGCAACATTTGCCCTTCGCATGCTGGATCATGGCGATGTCGAACAGCTACAAGGGTACCTCTCTGCTTTCCCGTCCCTCACGCTCCAAGTCGACAATATCTCCCAAGGCAGCGCGAACTTCATATTCGAGTGTCTGATCGATGTGGTGTTCACCGTGCCGCACCTGCGCGCGCTTATGATATCGACCACAGGCCCGCTTGACTATGGCCCAGTTATGCTGATGAGCCTCGCGGCAAGATACTGCTCTGCGCACAATCCGCCTCAAGATTGATGCTGAGATTGATATACAGAGAGCTACGAGTATGGGGCCTGGCTCCGAGTCAAGTCTTGCAGGTGACCCTCCACGAACTCGCCCCCTAAATATATATCGGGACTCCCGATGGGGTCTGGCCTCATTCGTTGCAATGTGCGTTCTCTCCTGCTACTAAACGAGTCCATTGACGATGTTTGGCAGATGCATGCAGGGAATTCCCGTCAGACCTTTACTGCGAAGCGCTTGAATGATCTAGTACGCGAAACGCAGGCATAAACTCTCTTAGGAGTACTAAAATTTACCAGTCTGCATGTATGTATACTTTTTTTGGGATCTGATATCTAACGCTCGCCATCTCGATGAATTAATTTTCGATGTCTCCACGTACTGTGCAGGAAATATGCTCCCAAGCACCGTACCTCGGCGCATGTTCTTCAGGATCCGTCACAGATATTTTGCCCACGCCCGGACCTGCCGAAAATGCTACCTCCAAGACATCATATTCCAACCAGTCTTGAACTCCATTAATTTAATTTAACCAAGTCACAAGTCAGCGCGACGGAATTGAAGCATTAGACCACCGAAATTAACACTCCCGCCGTCTAGCATGTCTGAGTTGAGCTTCGCAACGTAGAGAGAGGAAGGCAGATGCAGGTGATCTCCTCAACGAACCAAAGTTTTGCGATACTCCAGAGGTGAGTTGGGCTCCAGGCGGCATAAGAACAATGAAATCGTTGACATCGATTCAGGGTCAAAGTCTTTGACTTTCGTCACAAGGTGGTTGTTGCACCTGGCAGAAATTTACCCGCGTCCGCAGCGCGGCGGCGCCTCTTACACTTTTGTTCAACATGGCAATGGGACGGAATGTGCGAAACAACAGTGTGAGCGGGGTCGATAGACAGGTGGTATAATTATTTTCCCCACTACGTGCGATCACCAACGAGGTCAGAAATTTCACGTAAAGGAAATGTCTGCCACCTGAATTATCCCATACCTCAAATTAACCAAGGCCTCCTGGTGGATAATAGTTTTTTTTGAGAGGAATATCATCCCCAGGATAGCGTCGAACCTCAGGACAAATTGTTAATCGGTCAGAGCTTGGAACCCTGTTGTCGTAAAGGCACGGGAAGCACGGCGATGCGGCGTTCCACGTAGGGCAGCGTAGGGCATGCCTCAATTATTATATGATGCCCACACGAACCGAGATATTAATAATGCCGGAATATTTGTAAGGAAAGAAGGAAGGTACGGGGAGCGCGGTGTGAATAGTAATGCTTCGGCGATATGTCCGGTGCGCCTATAAAGGTAACCTGGCCTGTCGCAATATTCATCAATTGAATTCCGACCAATTCAATTTCCACTAGCATCGAGATGGCTCCTCCTTATACGACGACCCGCCAGTACTCTTACCCTAAGGTCAGTTGTAATTCATGTTCATAAATATTCATCTAACATTTGGGAACTCAGTTCGGCTGAGAACAAATGGGAAATGGGAAAACCGGGATCAAGACCGGGATCAAGACCGGGATCACGACCGGGGATGATGTGATCAGTGATCGAACGATATGCCGATCTCTCGGCACTACCTCGAAGCAATGCCCCTAACCACAACCTCTCACACATTCCTCCTGGAACCCGACATCTATGGCCACCATACATACCATAAATGTGTCGGAGCACTTCATGTATGTGTATTTGGCCTGTGGGTGAGTAGCATAAACTTTGAAATTACATAGAGCTTGCCGGCAGTGCCGCACGAGGTACTTTCGTACCCATATCTACAAAACTAAGTGCAATGCTCTTCAGATAGACCTTGAGTCTGATGTTTATCGTCTGAAAGTATGACACTGCAAAGGCCTTAGGGGGGGCGGCAGGTTTGCGGCAAGTGCAGTTTGATGGACTTAAACTCCGCTTACCCGCCGGCAATGCCGCCGGTCATTGATCCCGGTTTTGATCCCGGTTTTCCCAAAACCCATACTTTCACGTTCGGCTCATATAATAATTTGGTATTGCATGAGGTTCCACTAGGCGCCCCTAAACCAAATGAGGTCCTGGTCAAGACCCACGCTGTTTCCCTACAGGTGTCGATTTCTGCGCGCCGACCTGCCTTTCACTCACTGATGTGATCTCAACCAGTTCCGTGATCTGATGATCGCGAATCAGACGTATCCGTTTGGCGCAACGTGGGTTCTATCCTATGCCGCTCCGTTTACAGGTTTCAACCCTGCCTACGCAGCATCCCCAAGAACCTAGTCCCCTGCTCGGACATGGCTGGCGAGATCATTTCCGTCGGCGCAGACGTCACCCAATGGAAGGTCGGGGACCGCGTGTCTGCGAGCTTTATGCTCGACAAGTTGCATGACGAGCAGACGCCCGAGATTATCAACAGCGCACTCGGCGGGGCGTCGCAGGGCGTATTGACGGAATACAGGACATTCCCTGCCCATGTAAGCCCCTGTTTCTGCCCGAGATATTTAAAGAATGATTCTTTGCCCCAAGTCCCTCGTCGCGTTCCCCGCGCATTTTACCTACGAAGAGGCGTCCACCTTGCCGTACGCATGGTTTAATAAATCCACCTCCCACTCACAGTGATCATATTCACCAGCGTTGCTGCTTTGACAGCTTACAACGCCTTCGTGGGCGGCTTCTCCCCGGTCAAGGCTGGTGACACCATTCTTGTCCTCGGAACAGGCGGCGTGTCGATGTGCGTGCCATCACTCCGAACTATAGATATATTTTTGACGCATAATAGGTTTGCCCTCCAATTCGCCGTCACATCCGGAGCGATCTGCATCGTCTTGTCGTCCTCCGACGAGAAGCTGAAGGTGGCGATGAAGCTCGGCGCAAAGCACGCAATCAACTACAAGACAACACCGACTTGGGACGAGGAAGTGTTGAAGCTGACAAAGGGAGTCGGTGTTGATCGCGTGATCGAAGTGAGCTCCACATTTCCTCCACTCTTCAATATTGAATCTTCCTTCGCTTCACCCTGTAGGTCGCAGGCAACGCAACACTCGCCCGCTCCATAGCTTCCGTTAAGATTAATGGCAGCATCGATATCATTGGCGCAGTAGGTGGTGTGGTGCGTCATCCGTCTGGGCCGGCCGAAGACAGAACTAAAAATGGACTGTATCCTCGTAGGGGAGTGACTCTCCCATCGACATTGTCCTCCCTTCGATCACAAAGGGATTCTACCTTCGCGGAATATATGTGGGATCCCTCGTGCAGTCAGTTCCTGGTGTCCCCCCCCCTCCCCGGCGCCATTCCTTATTTGATTCCGCAGATTCAAGACAATGAACAAGTTGATTGAAGCTAATCCGGAGACCACGCACCCGGTGATTGACAAGGTGTTCGACTTCACGGAGGCGAAAGCTGCATTCAAATATTTCGAGACTCAGGCACATGTCGGAAAGGTCGTCATTAAATTCTAGCGTGAGCCGTGCCTGGACCGCCCGATTTGGCATAACTATGCTCAAATCACCATTTATGAGATGCCGGGATCATTATTTGTCATATCAGGCCCTGCCACACACACGCGAAGTTTGTCGCGCAGTGCTCTTATGGCGCAAAAGTTCCTAACGAACCATACTAATTATGGGGACTGGACCATCCTATCTTCCGGCTCAAACCAGTGCTTCAAATTCCTAAAATTCAGACAGCACTGACATCATTTTGAGATTTGCAGGTGCAAAAAAGCCAACCACTGCAAGGCCAGCGGACTCAGTAAGACCTGGAAGGGAAAAAAAGGATCCTGTTCTGGTCTAAATTTAACGCTGATATACTGCATCAACTGGAAGAGTTGCTGGGCAGTGCATGGAATATAGAGGCTGTTGATCCTGAGCCTGCTTTGGTGTTAACCACCTGAAAGCCCGCGCAGCGGAAGAAAATTTGAGCAAATCGGCCTGGTGACCCTGGTCTCAACCTCAAATGAACTATTGATCAGTTCTAAGAAATGTTCACCTATAGTACATGTACCCCAATCAATTATCAATAATCCGGCTTGCTTCTATTTTTGAGCCCGCGCAGCGAGCCAAAAAAAATAGGGGTAGTTTGGGTGGAGTCTGTTTAGTTGAGGAAACTTTTCATGTACACTGTGGGCATGCAGAAGTGTTGTTCACAGTAGCCCTTTTGGCTCCTTTTGCGCTCCTTTTTCCCTTCCTTTTTGTTTCCCTGCCATTTGAGCAAAAAGGAGCGAAAAAGGAGAGTAAAAAGGAGCTCAAAAATGGTGACTGTGAACGGGTAAGCTCGCGCATTTGGCAAAAAGGAAGCAAAAAGGGCCTTTTTGCATCTGCAGCACCGTGTTCAGCGGGCCAAGTGATATCCAACTCTGTCGGAGGGAATTGATCCTCCTGCCGACTCTGTACCACTATAGACATCATGGTGGCAGCAGACACTGTGGAGCTCTTTGCTGGCCAAGTCGATACACATATCGGACATACACAGGGAGGAAAAATTCAATTGTAGATTCAACTTTCAAGTAATACATGTATAGAGTACCAGTCGTGTCTTAGTACACCAACGAGTTCTGTGTAATACTATGCCTGGCCACAACCTCCCAACGGCGACGCGCGGCATGCCGGCAGCGAAGGGCAGGAGGGTGAGGGCAGATGAGGGATGTGGCAGGTGGCAGGAGACGTGGAGAGTGGAGCAGAGTTTGAAAGCTCATCGAAAGGAGCGAAAGAGGATGACAAAAAGGAACACAAAAAGGAAGCAAAAAGGGACAGTTTTGAAATTTTTCAAAAAAGGGCCCTTTTTGACTTCCTTTTTGTGTTCCTTTTTGCTTCCTCTGTCAAAAAGGACGCAAAAAAGGAAGTGAAAAAGGACGCAAAAAGGAGCAAAAAAGGGTACTGTGAACAACCCTAGAGTAAAGCTAAGCTGAAACAGCGAAATGTTCTCAACATGTTATTTCTTTTCAAAATTGACAGGTCTCTATTTGGGTATATTCACTATGATCGCAAGCCGAAATAATGTGACTTCGGCGTAACGGTTAACGGTGTCATCCCAATTTGAGTCACTTAAGTCCCTTATGTTCTTCCCGATACTTGACCTTCCTTTTTTGCGAACTTCCTCGAGATCTGGTCCAAACATAGCACATGAGCCTTTTCACGGAATTAAGCAAACGGTGGCAGTAATGCGGTAGATATTGGCATCCGAGTACAAGCCGTCAGATCGGTTTGAACGACCTGTCGCTCCACTGTTACGTACCGTGCCGATTGAATCAAGCTTCGAGGTATGCGGGGCTCGTTGAAGCTGGAGGGGTGCGGAGAATTCCGGTGCCCTAGTTCGTTGAGCGCTGTTGACTAGTGTTGACTCCGAGTTGAAGCGCAAGTTGATCATATGAGCGAGAATGTTCTTGGGAGTGATCGCATCACGGCCGACCGACTATTTCCATCAACCAATTCACATGGTTTTATATTTGCCTCACTGAACTTGCGCCGACTCACTTCGAACCGTGCAATGCGAACCGTATAATGAACGGTACACCACCCACCCACCCGAAAAAGAACGAATCGACGCACCGAAAGAATACTGATAATGTCCCCACCATCTGCCAGCTGCCTGTGCCAACTTGTTGAAATGATGCGGACATGCGGATTTGATGCAACCAAATTACCCGACACACGTGTACCCGCCCGCGCCATATATTCTCGGTAAACGACCGCGACGATGTCCAGTCCCACTGCACCATGTCTTTCACGACTCTCAAGCTCGTCGCTGCTGCCGCGCTTCTCTCGTCCGTCCCCCTCGCGGGCGCGCTCTCCGCCCAGACCTTCGAGCCGCCATCCAAGAGCCCGCTGCACCAGACCGCCAACTACACCGGCTTCTCGAATAATACGCTCAACGACAAGAAGGTCGTCCACGGCAAGGCGTTCAACCGCATCATCCAGGTCTGGACGGAGAACACCGACTTTGATGTGCGTGCCCCGTACTTTACCTCCACCTCCGTATTCAAATTTGTCTCGCTACCTAGTCCGCCGCCAGTACGCCCATCTTCGAGTCCCTCGCGGAGCAGGGCATTCTGTTCACCAACTACCACAGTGTCACCCACCCGTCCGAGCCCAACTGTGCGGTCCCCTTCGCTCTCCTTGTATCTGCAGGTCTAACTCCGCTCTTTTTAGATGTCGCCTCAGTTGGCGGGGACTTTTTCGGGATGCACGATGACAAGTCAGTGCGCTGCTTTTTTCGCGCCTCCCCCCAACTAAATACCTGCCCGTCCCCAGCATGTACCACATCCCGTCTAACATCAGCACCGTCATCGACCTCCTCGAGGACAAGCAAATCTCGTGGGCGACCTACCAGGAGAACATGCCCTCGGATGCGTATTATGGATACACGTGCGTCTAACTCTTTTTCCATGCGACCGGGCGGTGAGCTCAGCGCGCGCCGCAGCTACACCTCCGCCAACTACGGCAACACGTCCGCCGCACCCTATAGCTACTACGTCCGGAAGCACAACCCACTCATGATTTACGACTCTGTCTCGCAGGATTCCAAGCGCGCGCCGCGCATCCGCAGCTTCAACGACTTTGCGAACGACGTCGTGAACGGGACGCTCCCGCAGTGGGTCTTCGTCACCCCGAACATGGTGCGCCTCTTTCCCCTGATATTCGCTTCTCTTTATCCAACACCCGCAGGTCAACGACGCGCACGACACCACGATCGATTTTGGCGCGGCCTTCCTTGAGTACTGGCTCCTGCCCTTGCTTACGGACCCGCGCGTTAACGACGCCGAGACACTCATCCTGCTCACGTTTGACGAGAATGAGACGTACACGATCCAGAACACGGTGTTCACGCTGGCGCTCGGTCAGTTACGGTTCACTGCTTCTCGCAGCCGGAGTCCTCCTTGCACACATCGAACTAAACTAATGAATTTCCCTGCAGGTGGCGCCGTCCCGCTCAAGCTGCGCGGTACGACCGATGACACGCTCTACACGCATTACTCCACCCTCAGCACCGTCCAGGCAAACTGGGGGCTCGGCAGCCTCGGTCGCCAAGATACCAACGCGCAAGTGCCAACTATTCTTTTGGAAACTGAGGTTGAACTAACTCCCCGCCTCAGGACCGTGAGCAACGTGTTCTCGTTCGTCGCGGACAAGACCGGATACAAGAACGTCAAAGTCCCCACGAGCCAGGTCCCCCACTTCAACCTCACGGCCGTCGCCTCTGGCGCACTGAGTGCGTCTCACATCCTCGTGCCTCTCCACACGCTTACCCCACGCAGACTCCGCGGCCTATACCCCTTTCGCCGCGCCGGACCTGCGCGCCAAGGGCGCCGGCGGGGGACCCGTCTCCTCGCACCCCGGCCTCGACAAGCCGTGCACCCCCAAGTCGCTCCCCGCGCCCGTGAACCTGGCCGCGCAGAACAAGACCACCCCGTGGCAGATGTCCCCCCGCACGACGTCGGGGAAGAGCATCATCCCGTGTGCCGGGAGCGCCTGCCCGTAAGGAACTCCGGGTTAAGGCAACGCAGCTACTCGTGGCGGATTGCTTTAGAATCACTTTCGTTTAGAAGTTGGAATCTATCGTATGTAGGTGGAAAATCAATTGTCAATTCGGGGCCGTGCCGGCCGGTGGGGGCGTTTGTAATTGACCGGTACATTTCCTTTCGGTGCACCTCGCTTTAGCTCAACTAACGCTTTGAAGACTGAACACCGTGACCGCTTGCGGGTGAATTTGTACTGAATATTTCCAAAAGTAAATTCGAAAGTTGACAAACACCCTGGTTTTCACTCCCATTGTCTCCACCCTCCGCCGTGCCGGTCTGTACCCTGACCGTCGATTGGCCCCGCGACTCCTTAAAATTTTGGCTGACTGATCTTACAGCTACGCTGGGACATATGTATCTTGCTCGTTTTAGAGATTAAATTTGCGCAAAATAATGTCCTTGAGTTTCGGAGGGAAGCACGTCGCAGAAGTCTTCGCGGTAGGGATTGAGAGCATAACGATCGGAAGCAGTTCCCTTGATATGTCCTCGCTTGTGACGCAAATTTCCACTAGTACTGCTGAGTCCCATTCAAGTTTCGCATCTCCAGAACCTCTGGTTTATATGTAATACGGCAAGCTACAACTCCGGGGTGCTCCTGAATTTTGCGCCGCCCTCCGCCGAGACTGTACAGCATCTTACCATACCTCGTCTGCATAATCTAAGACGCAGAATACGCATTCGCTGCATTTAAATGCATCACCGAGGCGTTACTGCATGCGTTACCCGGACAAAATCTGGCGTAGGGCTATTTTTCGTACTGACTATGTCGTCTAAGATCTTTCTTCCGCCGCGCGGAGCCTAAACCAAATCCAACTCGCAACGTCGTCTGGTCGATAAGATCCGATGAATGTTCCTTCTGCTCTGTCCGCTACGGAGCTCGACTCAGACATTCATATAACGGTAAGTTCACGGTGCATATTTATTCAATCGCATCGCATTGAATGCCGCTGACTTGCGACTTGGTTGGATTAAATTAGCGGAGTTCAAAACCGGTTGGAATGGATGTCTTGTGAGCACTGGGCACGATAATATCCACCAGCTCTGTGCGCGCGCAGAAAAGAGCTGGCAGGAGGACACGAACCAAACTAGACGGCAGACTGTGGCCTGCAGAGCATCTAATAATTATTCCGGATCGCGAGCACACAAATTACAAAGCCCTGGTTCAGAATTGCACCCCGGTCCAACTGAACCTCAAATCCTTTACTGGGTCCCACGAGCCATGCGAGGCCCAGATCCCATTGTACCCGACGCGCAGCGCCTACGAGTCCTTCCAGTGCGGGAAATACTCCCTCGTCGCCGCGGCATTCCGCGCGGCAGGAGCAAAGAAATCCGGGACGCGGATGTCGAATCGTGCCAGGCTGGCGAACTGATCGCCGCGCATGACGCGCCAGAACTCGGACAGGAGGACGCCCGGGTCGCAGGAGCAGGGCAGCTCGTCGTAGTAGATCCACGACGGGAAGTCTACCTGGAGGGTCTCGAGGGTCTGCGTCCCGCGAGGGAGAGAGGCGAGCGTGCTGCAAATTGCTTCGACGTTGTGGCTGGTCAGGAGGAGGGTTCGCAGTTTCGTTAGACCGCTGAGGTCCACTGGATATTTATGATTGTGGTTAGGGGGGATAGGAGCGCAGCAGGTTAAAAATCCGTACCCTCGCCGTCGGCGACCTTCGTCTGCCTGACGAGGTCATCAATTTCATCGTCGCTGTCGTTGACCTCGTAGCTGACCCGAAGGGTGAGGTGCCGCAAATGCTCCCTATTCGCGTGAAGCAGTGAGTTGAGAGCGGCTACTGGCCCCCAACCACTATGGTAGGGATGAAAGAAGTGGAGATCCAAAGTCTCCAGCCGAAGCGGCTCGGCAGTCTGTAGCCAGGAGAGAATGGAGCCGTGGTTGGATATCTTTATTCGCAAGATGTGCAAATGCGCAAACCTAGCGTTCGTGGGATAGAGTTGGGTATGTGCGATGGGGGTGCTAGAATACGCCGAGAGCATACGCAACATGGGGAACGACGCGACGAGGGCGAACAGGTCTTCCGCAACATTATCGAGAGCAGTGTACGTGAATTCCTGAAGGCCGGGGAAGTGGGGTCCGATCCTGGAAAGCGACATCGGCTGTCCCATGAAGGTGTGGTCCAGAAATACGATTTTCTCGACCAGTGCCCGCGCCAGTACGTGGCAGATTTCATCGAGCAGACTGACGGCCGTTGCCCCAAGCTCGGTGTTGATAGTCAACACCACAGACTGGACCGAGGGGAAGATCGTGCAGTAGGGGAGTCGCATATGTTGAGGAACCCGGTTGCGGTGTCCCTGAACCGATGGTACCCTTGATGCCCTACACTGAAGTAGTTAACCACGATCTGCTCGAAGATATGATAACGCGAAGCGGGGACCCATTTTCGGGCAACCAGACTGCTGGAGAGACGCGGAGCCCGATAGCGTGAATTTCTTCAAGCATGGAAGTTTACCTCTCACGGAGGACATATGCTCCATGTCGGCGTCCGGGCAGACGAAAAGGGCCGTCTGCTATCTCTCCGAGTGCGCGGCCAGGAGCTCGAGCACAGGCACATGCGGCGGCGTGCCGGCGTTTAAGAGTGCTATGGAAATTGAACAGCCGAAACCTCGACGTAACGCGGTCTTCAGGAGTATCATCATTGTGGCCGAGGATCGAGCGGAAGTGATCCAGAGGATGCTATGGAGCTGAATGTCGGTCCGCAACGTGTCCATGCCAGATGGAATGCCACCACGCGTACACCTTAGATAAGGAGAGAAGGGATTCTTGGGCCAGCTGGGACATCACAGATTCGACTGTGTAATGGAGAGTGGTAGTAGCGAATGCGTAAAGAGTATGTGTGGACACATATGATCTATGCAAAAGAACGCAAAGATGCTCGCGAGAAGTTCGGAGGGTAGGTTACGAATGGAAGATAGTAAACAGCGGCAGTCCTCGTAGTAAGACTTTAAGGGAGAGTCGTGGTCGGAATAGCTGCGCTCGGAGCCTCTTGACTTCAGCGTCATAACGCGCGAGCTCGTCGGACAATACGGAAACGGTGGATGCGATGTGGTCCGGAGGTTGAAGATTGGAGCGCAGAAGTGCTCGTATCTCGGCCTTTCCGAGTCGGAGGGCTCGGAAGGAAGGACGGCGTCATCTGGTCAATGATCAGAGCTGGGGAATGCCGCGATCAAGCGGACATTGAATTTAAGTTGCTCCCGACTTTGACCCCTTTTTCAAAAACCTTTAAAAAATCTCAGCATGGGAGGCACCCTCTTCGCCCTCAGTCCCAGCCAGTCTCCCGACGACAAAGATGTTGTCTATGTGCCCTATTCCTATCGTGGCTTCGAGGAAATCAAAGTCGTTCTGCTGCACGCGACCATCGCCTATCTCACCGCCCTCTCGGGGAAGGAAATCTCCAAGGCCCTGTTGATAGAAGAGGGAATTTTGACGCTGGACTCGGTGGAAGGAATTGAAGAGCAGGTCGTCATCGTGAACTGCCGCACGCGCATCGACGCGGCGATTCCTATCGTACAGAGCTGGGTAAGCAACACCCGGAGCGGCATCCTCTATCTTTAACCGTTCTCTATTGCCTCAGCTGCGCACCCCGGGGCCTGAGCTAACTGACGAGGACGCATTCGCCAAATTCTTGGGGCTCCGCCCTGGCACGACCCTGCAGCCCTGGCAGAAACAGCTGATCGCCACCCCCACCATTAGTAACAAGGTTGCCCTCCTTGGGGAGATCGAGAAGCTGCGAATCGATTGCGCCAAACTCGAGGCCCTAACCGGCGCACCGCGCAGCCTCGTCGAACTGAAGCTCGCCGGCATCTACATCCTCACAAAATTCGCGGACAACAATGACAACATGCCGTACGCGAATGCCAAGGACGTCGCGCAGATGCTGCGCAAGGTGAAGCCGCACTGCGTGTGGTCTGAAGATTGGGAGGTGAATAAGGTCGGCGAGAAGAGAGAGCCCGAGGACGGGGAGGAAGGAGAACCCGAAGACGATGAAGAGGAGTACGATGACGAGCCAGAGGTGCACATCATCGACCAGCTGATTGGTGTCTTCGAGGCCGTGCCGCCCGAGGGGAGCCTGTGTAATTGAACGGTACGTTTCTTTCCCCACACAACACCGAAGTTTGAAAATGTAGTACAGTGCTTGCTGTTGAAATTTGTACCCCGTGATTCTTGAAGAAAACCGAGCATCGAATGAGTTCAGAATTCTGAATAATATTGGTTCCTTCCTTTCGCCGCGCTGTTTCACGCCCTGACCGTCAGTGTTTCCTTCCGACACCAGAACGGGCGACGGATGTTCACTCCGGCAATTATAAGTTCCGTCGAACGCTGCGAATCGCGGGGTAACTGTGTGATTCTGGCAGCGGATCTTGGTGTCTGTTCGTTGTCCGGAGAGACAAACCCCCTGGATCTTCTGCCCCAATAATTGGCAGATTATCAGCCAGACGATTTATTTAGTCGAGAGAAGCTAGTCGCGCCTATTTCGGGCGGATCTCTATCAAGTTCAAGATGAACTATGACTCAGCGAGGACTGCTACACTCTCGTTCGATTTTCTCCGCGCACCAGAATACTCCATAATTTTCGTTCGTGTACTGGAGAAAGGCACTGTTGACGATACCAAGCACTTTCCGCTTGCCTATGTAGCTTGGGCGCCTATGTCAGTTAATGTTTTAGCGCTTTGAAACCACATACGACCCAGGTGCTTCAGTCTCCGATCTGCCATCCATGGCAGACACCTGTCGCGACTCGCAAGCCGCATTAACGTCCGCATAAATCCTCCCCAAATTTCCTCGCAACTCTCAATTTTCTATATCCTATCTATACCACGCACGCTCCTTACAACGCAGCCCCGATGTCCGCGAACAGTCAATACTACGATCCCAAACTCGCCCAACCGGCGCCGTCGTACTACCATGGCGGTATGGATTTCCCCCTTGTTTGTAATCCTATAATCCTATTCATGATAAATCACACTGGCTATAGCGCCGCACGGCGGCCAGCCGATTGCACAGCCATACTACAACGCGTCGCAGCCCCAGATGCAGCCCGCGCCGCAGCCCCAGATCTTCGTCAACGTCACTCAGTCGCAGAAGCAAAAGGGAGGGTCGGGCTGCTGCGCATGGTGCGCCCTTTTTTCTCCTACAATGATATGCTCTGAATTCAACTTTTTTTTTGGCAGCCTCGCCGGATTCTGCGCTGGTTTGTGCTGCTGCTGCTGCTGCTGCTGAGGCCTGGAGGTACATGTCCGATTTTATGTCTGTATTGTTTCCTTTCCGTATAGCCCACCACTGACATGCATTCCATCATGCAGACTCGAAAATATCCTGATTAGGCTTCCCTGTTGCGAGAAGTCCGCTCCATTTGTTTACATCCAGCCCTTTCAATGAAAAAGCCCAGAGATCCCAATCTGTTAGAGTTTGCGTATTGAACATAAACGTATACATCCCGTAAGAATACAAAAAACCCGGTCACCGACGATACCATGTTGTAGTCCAGTAATAGCAAGGGTTGGACGGCCTACGTGCTTCACTGCCTCTTTCTGACCCAGATCTTCGCAGTTGGATCCAGCTTCCTCGCTTGACCAAAAGAGTACTGCGGGGCTTGCTTCAAGTCCGAATCCTTATCCGATTTAATGTCGTAGGTGACGAGCATATGGGCGAGCATGGCCTTGAGCTCTGTCGCGGCAAAAAACCTATGCAAGGCGGGAAGTCAGACCCGGAATACTGCATCACAAAAATGAATGTCTTCACCGTCCAGGACACGCGTGTTTTCCGTGCCCAAAGGGCAAGTGCTCCGGCGCGGTCGTGATCATATGACGCTTGAAAATACTCTCCTCTTGACCTTGTTGTTCCCCTCTCATTCGCGAAAACCGAAAACCATCGAACACCTCGGGATGGTCGAAATTCGCTGCGCCGCAACTTCGGTTAGATCGCTCGGAAATACTTTTGAGAGAATTCCTTACCCGGGTCATGTGAGACCGTCTGCCCAGACACAGACAACATGGATCCATAAGGAATAACGGTGCCATCGGAGAACCTAAACCCCTCCTTCGCCAGGACTTTGCGATTTAATGCAACTGAAAATTGTTCGATTGGGAGAAACGTAAACTGGTGGGATGCACTTACGAGCCGAGGAGCCATTCAGACGTTGGGATTCGCGAATGAAGCTGTCAACTTGGTGCATATTGTTCAGCGCGGCTTTGGTCCATCCATCTTGTCTAATCACGCGCTCCACCTCCTCCCGCATAGGCTGAATGTGGCTGGGGTGCGCCGCGAGATCCAATAGCGTGTGGTGAAATGCCTGGGGCACAATGAGCGCGATGTATCCGTATGGCACCATGTAAACCGTACGATTGTGGATGTGTGTATCGCGGCCATATTCGTAACGACGACCCGCCAGGCGATGCTCGAAGCAGTCCGATCTGGCCCCGCGTCTTGTATGAGCCAGGAGACGAGATCATTCTGGAATCTCGTTCAATTTCCGTATATTGACTCGGAAGGAGCCAAGAACGCACAGGCTTGTCCGGCCAATCGGGACCGAGCTCATCCTGCTTTGCCAGCCTTTCACTGATCAGCGGTCCCAAAAACCGCAATGCCTCGCGACGGGCTTTCTCCTTGGGGGACATCAGCGGTCCGACAACCCTGCATCTCTTCAAAATAAATACCAGGCAAGATAGAACGGATACACACGGGCGTAGAAACTTGGGAAACAGGCGAAGGATATGGCAGCGCTTGAACACCGCGACCGTGTATGTAATTCCGAGGCTGAGATACTCCTTGTTACGGCCTTGGATTATCAAGTTCGACACGAAGAGTCAGTGGGTTGTAATATACGCACAGAGTGGAAGCCCGACAAACAGGCGGTTGCTGGTACGAGCCACTACGTGCATAACGGCCGGGAAGACCGTGAAAATTTTCCAATCTATGAGACCAGAATGAGACTGGATGCAGCCAAATCAAGTTCAACACTACCTTCAGTCTCGAGCCGAAAAACGTCATCAAATGCGCAGACAATCTCGTCTCGCACTTCTGGGAAACAGCGCCCAAGGTTCCGGGTCAAGGTCGTTCGTATTGTGTGATGGTGGTACGGATCATCCTCAATTTCAGGGCCCATCATGTACGGCACTTGGAGTGTCTAGCCCAATCGGTCGGTCGGTGCTCGAAACATCAATGTAATGAGTATATACTCACCTCCCCGACACCTTCCTTGAATGACAACACATCCTCTGGCGCAGCTGCCAGTTCCGAAATACGCCGAGCCCCATTCGCAACGTAGTCCCACTGGAAAAATCGCGGAATCCGGAACACACCCTCCCGATCTTTAATGTAGCCCTCCAGGATAATATCCGCCGCATGGTGGAGGAACTCGTACGACGCCTTGTACGAGGGCAGGAAGAAGCCGTTGGATCCGATAAGAGCAGGGACGGTGTCCTGTTGTGGTAAGAATCGCGGCAAGACTGTGGGCATGGAGCACTTCACACCTTCTGGCGGCCCCAGAGCCACGAGATCGTTGTCACTGCGGCAAGCGCGTACAGCAGGACGATAATAACATCGGTGGTGACTACAGAGCTCATGGTGGGGTGGGTCAAGAGTCCGTGTGAGACTCTCAAGTCCTTGCCATAGTAAGCCCGCATGAGAAGAGGCCTAACTTTAGCTGCCACTTTGCTGGCATGAGAAAAATGTGCTCTAGGCGGGTTCGGCAACTTGTGTTTGCGGTGACAGAAGTCTCGGGCGTGCTCACATGAGTGATACCGTTTGTGCGGAGCTGAGCTCTGGAGAAGTTCTCCGTGCGGCGCGCCCGGCATTGAATTCGTCTTGCAGAGGCATACTAGTAGTAGAGTTACACGAAAGTTCCCAAGGCCATTCAAGTTGTCCAGACTAAAACGGCGAGTGCCAGCCTAGCAAAAGCGCAGCGCGGAGCAGAATCGGAGAATCGGAGAATCGGATGAGCAAGCTCAGAGCTGCGAAGCCGGAGAAATATAAATTTTCTCCATGCGGACTCGGCACTCGACTGTTCCGGGGTCACTTGGAATCCCTGGCTGCGCTGCACAGTTTCATGTTGAATCTGTTCCACGCGGAACTAGGGGTGGATCGTCGTTGGTGAAGCGTCGTGCGTCTACTAGTAGATGCGACCACGAAAAGACGCACATCAGTGCTCGGCACCGAGCTTCGGTTCATCCGGACCGGCTTCCGACTCAGTCACTGCGTTCAGCCCCCAGCTAGCAACCACAAAAGCGAGGCGGGGTGTGGGCGAAGCCCAGCGAGGCGGCTAGAAAGGGAAGTCTTCTACCAAGCCGGTTCTACTAGTAGCCGGATGAAATCCGCGGATAATTTCAAACTCCGCCATCCCGCGGATAATATCTGCACGGTGCACATGGATGGCGCAGGTTAGCCTGCCGGGCAATGCCGGCCACCGCCTCGCTCGCCCCGCGTCCGGTAACACCTCACCACCCATTCGCGCAGTCACCCCCAGCCTCCTCGAGCTCCACCGCGCGGACCCGCACCTCGTCCCGCACCTAGGCGACTCGCCCGCATCTCGCGCCACCGCACCGACACGAAGCTCGTGCCGCCCGTACAATTCCACCGACCGCAATCTTGTGCTCGAACAACGAAAGAGACGCATTCATCTCATAGTAGCCTATAGTACTAATGTACTGTGTACCACGCGACTTGGGGGCGCGCATGGATGCGACGGCCGGCCAAATGATACTGCGCTCCCCACTCCAAATCCTATTAATATTATCATGGGGTACATCGTCTGCCTGCGTCTTTCCCACCAGCTCGCTGGCGACGGTACGCGTGTGCGCGAGGCGGGCCGGCCAAAGGCCGGCATTCGCTTAACGTGAAGGGCTGTGAGCGCGCGGCCAGATTGAGCGAAGCTTGTGTGCGGAACGGAGTGCGCCAAATTAAGACGCAGGCCACCCCACTAGAAAACGTGGTGTCGGGAACCTCATTCCCTAGTCTCCTAGCTGCGGAAGAGTAGGGATTCGCGGGGTGAGCAATGGAGCGCAGATAAAGCTTCAGCAACACACACCAGTTTCACGAATCACGACACCATTGCCTTCGAGATTTTGCGAAGAGAATTCCAGCACAGGGATATCAATCAGAGATTAGAGGCTCATGGGCCGCGAGGGGATCTTGACTTCGTACAGGCGGCAAGCGTCACGGTTGTACGCGATGCGTTGGCGATGCCGGTGTTCTTGACACACGATGTGCAGTGCGAAGGCGGGCGCGATGGGAGGCGGGAGCGGAGCGGTGATGTGCGGGCGGTAGTCGGAGTAGTCCATAAAGAGCGGCGGCGGCGGCGCCAGAGGCACAGGAAGTGTAGGCGGGGGAAAGCATGGGAAGCGAGCAAGGCACGACTCGGAGTATCCGCGGATGGGATCAAGATGGGATCGTCATCGTGGGTATTTATTTGTATCCGATCCGCGTATCTTAAATCGCACCGCGCATCCATCAATCTACATATATGTAGCATCAATGCCTACTCGCGGCTCAGCGCGCTTAGATTTTGGCCACGCTAGCGAGGGCTTGAACGCAGTGAGTCATCTCTCCGCGCTTGGCTCCGCGTCCCAGGCTATTTCACAATCTGGCTCTACGCTTCGGCTCGGATTCCTTCGCATAAATCTAACATATCTACAGAAGAGAACTTCAAGAGATTCCCGGATGAACCCGCCGCAGCATAGGAAATCAGTGGCATGCCTTGTGTAGTATGCATGCATGTGTGAATAATTTCCACCCAATCGCCTGCGGTATTGCCTGAAATCCATTGTTATTGTCTTGCTTATAACCCTTCCCTTTAGCGCTTGATGCCGTGGATTAGCGCTTGATGCACACCTAAGCGACCTCCGGCGCCATTACGTAAAAGCCTGTTTGGGGGGTTATTTCATGTTAGTAAAAACCCCCTAACAGGCGGTCGGAGGTGCGTAGGTCCCGGAGGTGTGGGGCTTCTATTATGTCATTTGTTCCTTTTAGGGGCCTGTGAATTCTCGGCATCTCCCAGCATCTTCCCACCGTCCTCGCCGCCGGAGGCATCAGTGGTGGGCCTCCATCAGGGCCTCCACCGTGGTTTACCAGGGCCCCATTGCTCAATTAATTTGTAGGATATATATGTACCATGTTCTCTACTGTCTCAGGTCATTATATGCTGATTTCATGCCTCTGTGGGTGAATTACCATGCCATCAGATATGTGCAAATTCAATACTCGCCCGTTAAAAAAATACCAGATCAATCCTGGCCACAAGGAACACCGAAATCATTGAAATCCAGGCCTAATTGATTATCCAGAGCATGGGATTTAGGTTTCTGGGGCGATTGAACTGCTCTGCCCTGTTGAATGTGGGGTTCCAATTTGGGTCCCTACGAAGAACGAATAAAAGAAACACTCCACTATACCGCTTATGCTGTTATCAGAGTTTTGATTCCGACTTTCTAGCTTTGAACACCTTGAATGTGTCTCGTCGGAGGTGTCGAAGGCGCCGGAGGTGCCGGAGGTGGTGGAGGCCTCCATTGTTCTGCCATTCTAGTTGCAGAGACACTCCACTCTACCGTTTATGTTCTTATCAGAGTTTTGATTTCCACTTTCTAGCTTTGAACACCTTGAATGTGTCTCGTCGGAAGTGTCGGAGGTGTCGGAGGTGGTGGAGGCCTCCATCATTCTGCCATTCTGGTTGCAAATACCTTGAATCAGGGTATTATATGCTCTTTATCCTCCAATGTATCTATTGTGAAGCTGTTGGATCTGAAATAAGTCACCTACTTCATTGACTTTAAACCTGCATTGCCTCCGTCAGGCACCTTCATCACCTCCATCACCAAATACTTGAGTCTAGCACTCCATCCCACAACTCTGGGTCCTCCAAACACACTATTACTCCATGAGCTGGAGGGGCTGTCTCAGACACAGGATGTGTAACCTTTCTAGAAGGTGCCGGAGGTGTGCTGTAGGCCTCCGGCATGTACAGAAAAAAATGGGACACATCTTCTGAGGCCTAAATATGACTCCCACCCTCAATTGAGCTTCAAGCTGGTCCACAGCTGTGGGTAGGAGACAACATCTTGCCATTCAAATGGGCAGGTTCAGCCAACGGGCTGTGATTTTGCTTGGAACCCTTTGCACAACTGAGGCTCACTCTCTGTCTGTACACGTGTGCCCCATGTTCATATTCACATACCTTGAAATTAGCTACTAGCATGGAAAGCCTTGTGGCTGGAGGCATTGGAGGCCACGGCCTGCGGAGCTCTTCAGCCTCACCAATTGTTGATACCTAGACACCCAGTGGGAATCCTGATTCCTGAAGCACTGTTCATGGTATACTTTGTTAGGAATTGTATTCACTTATACTAATGCCATCTTTTGGATTCTTGAAATTCGAAGGATGCCGGAGGCGCTGTTGGAGGCTGATGGAGGTGGTGCCGGAGGCTGCTGAAGGTCTGCTGGAGGTCGATGGAGCCTTCAATGCTTTGACCCACACTCCTAGGGTGTATTTTGGGTAACATAATGTATAACCAGCTCCAAATAACCTCTTAAGGCCTTGGTTGGGGGTCAGATTACTCCGCAGAGGCACCTTCTGAATGCCTCGGGTATAACCGGGCCGAAAGTGATGGGCCAATCAGAACACAAATAACGGTTAGTGCAATGTAAATCATTTACTGTGGGGTCAATACTGCACCAAATATTACGAACCCAGCATGGTATGATAGCTGTATGATGCCCGGACCCTGGTGAATCATTATATCTTGCCTTGTATCAAAATATTTTGGGGTGCACAAATATGAGCTGAAAGTCAACCAAGTTTCATTGTTGGATCTGGGCGACTTCAGTAGAACTTCAAATTCAATACTTGCAAAAATATTCCCGGTGCAAGATGATCTCATTTAACTCATGGGATGTCTATTTCATGTATTTGAGCTGTAGCTGATACTTATTCCGAGGTTTACACCACATGTTCAGAGGGGGGAAGCTCGGAAATCTGCTATAACAGCATCCACATTGCAAAATTGTTGGTTCTACTTCATCTATGTTGAACATCTCAGTTCCAATGATTGGGAGTCGCAAATAAACAGCCTAGTGTGTTCATAAACCTAAATGAAGGTGTGATGGAGGCCTCCGATTGGCACGACGGAGGTGATGGAGGCCTTTAAATTCTGAGGCATCAAGCGAGTTGGGATATCTCAAATGTTCCAGCTCAGCCCCTCAAATCCTTAGAATTGATTTTATCGTGCATTGGCATTGAGACCGGTCACCGGAGGCCTCCAGTGCCCCAAGAATTCAACCATGCAGCTATCCAAATCATGTGAAATGCTAGATGTTGCACAGGCGAATAAATAATCGATCTTGACAGAGATACACAGTCAGAGGACCACATGGACACAGCCGATGGAGGCCAGATTGCAGGGGGACAGAACGGAGATGATGGAGGCTGGGCTGGATATCAATCCCCAGCCCGGCATGCACCTGCCCATTTGAATGGCAAGATGTTGTCTCCTACCCACAGCTGTGGACCAGCTTGAAGCTCAATTGAGGGTGGGAGTCATATTTAGGCCTCAGAAGATGTGTCCCATTTTTTTCTGTACATGCCGGAGGCCTACAGCACACCTCCGGCACCTTCTAGAAAGGTTACACATCCTGTGTCTGAGACAGCCCCTCCAGCTCATGGAGTAATAGTGTGTTTGGAGGACCCAGAGTTGTGGGATGGAGTGCTAGACTCAAGTATTTGGTGATGGAGGTGATGAAGGTGCCTGACGGAGGCAATGCAGGTTTAAAGTCAATGAAGTAGGTGACTTATTTCAGATCCAACAGCTTCACAATAGATACATTGGAGGATAAAGAGCATATAATACCCTGATTCAAGGTATTTGCAACCAGAATGGCAGAATGATGGAGGCCTCCACCACCTCCGACACCTCCGACACTTCCGACGAGACACATTCAAGGTGTTCAAAGCTAGAAAGTGGAAATCAAAACTCTGATAAGAACATAAACGGTAGAGTGGAGTGTCTCTGCAACTAGAATGGCAGAACAATGGAGGCCTCCACCACCTCCGGCACCTCCGGCGCCTTCGACACCTCCGACGAGACACATTCAAGGTGTTCAAAGCTAGAAAGTCGGAATCAAAACTCTGATAACAGCATAAGCGGTATAGTGGAGTGTTTCTTTTATTCGTTCTTCGTAGGGACCCAAATTGGAACCCCACATTCAACAGGGCAGAGCAGTTCAATCGCCCCAGAAACCTAAATCCCATGCTCTGGATAATCAATTAGGCCTGGATTTCAATGATTTCGGTGTTCCTTGTGGCCAGGATTGATCTGGTATTTTTTTAACGGGCGAGTATTGAATTTGCACATATCTGATGGCATGGTAATTCACCCACAGAGGCATGAAATCAGCATATAATGACCTGAGACAGTAGAGAACATGGTACATATATATCCTACAAATTAATTGAGCAATGGGGCCCTGGTAAACCACGGTGGAGGCCCTGATGGAGGCCCACCACTGATGCCTCCGGCGGCGAGGACGGTGGGAAGATGCTGGGAGATGCCGAGAATTCACAGGCCCCTAAAAGGAACAAATGACATAATAGAAGCCCCACACCTCCGGGACCTACGCACCTCCGACCGCCTGTTAGGGGGTTTTTACTAACATGAAATAACCCCCCAAACAGGCTTTTACGTAATGGCGCCGGAGGTCGCTTAGGTGTTGATGCATGAGGTGTACACGCGAATTGCAATGCCGCTTTACAGCTCTTCCTGTACCACAATGGCCTCGAAATACTACCAGCCCCACGACGTTGAGCAACCCCCTCCTACATATGATCCAGGATGTGCGTCCATCATCCACTCAATGCTTACGGTCGATCACGAAACCATCGTGACCAGGGCCTCATCACCACCACACATTTCAGCCGCAGATGCACCCGCACGCATCCTTCACCGCCCAGCCCGAACCCTTCCGCCATGAGATAAACTCACAAAACTATGTCCTTGGGTGCATTTGCTGCCCCTGCGCTTGGTGTGTTTATTCTTCGGGGTCTATTGCCTTCCCTGTGTAACACGTTCTGGTGGCAGCGTGTGGGGTCTGTGTGTGTGCTGCTGCGGACTGGGTACGTCCTTTTTTCCGCCGCTTCGCCATCCGAATATGTGGTAATTTATGCTGCGTCCAGGGTCGCTGGCCTGGCTATACCAGAAGTTCAAGCGGGCATCATCTGTTGGATGACTATGTTCCTGCCAGCCCGACAGAGCTGGCATTTTCTTGTCTAGTCTACCTGGTTCCGGGTATTTCCCGCATGCCCTGTAGCTCCCACATGAATAGTAAAGATTACCCGATCCCGTGGCCTCTACTGTAAGTTCGCTCGCAAAGGTGGGTTGTATAGATCTGCGCCGTGCCCCGCATTCATTCCATTTGCACAGAATGATTCCCTACCAGCTCCAGTTCTTTTGTGCTAACTGCTCCCAGCCCAAATTTTTCGTGATTAAATCCGCCGGAAATGATAAGTTTAACTTCGATAACCTTGCGCGTTCAGGGTCCTTCTTCCCTTTATTGGTTTATTCATCCGCGAACTCTAGGTTATCCGAGATGTTGTTACGACCGGCTCGGACACCACGTTAGATTATTTCCTTCGGCCCCTGATGATTTCTTCACAGCGACAGCACTATTATTTGGTGCATGCCTCCTGACGCGCTGCCCCCAGATCTGTATATCTCATCTTATTTTGTGCAGTCTCGTAACAGATAATGCTGGCCCGTAAGCCTTCCCAATTCGTCAACCTAATAACTTTGCCGCACTAGCCACATGGGCTTCCATCTGCAACTCGGTCTCGCGATTGGTATTGACTGGACTCTTCCCCTCCCACCCTGCCATCTTTCCAGTATTCGCCGAGGACACTGCAACTATCGCCAAATCCACACAAAGCAGTGAGTACGCTTGATAATCCAATCGCTCATGTTGGTTTTCCGGGAGCGCGCTAAGAGCGGTTAGGCTCAGGATCGCGCACGTCAAGGAAATGATGTGGTTGAACCAGTCATTACATGACCGGCAAACGCATGAAGATTGTACGAGTGATCTACAAGCTTATAAACTTCTGTAGCTAGCTTCTAGAATATTTTACTGAACCCTCAGTAAGTAACTTATTAATCGAAGTGGAGTGCCCCGAATATTCTCGTCCTTTCTCAGGCTGACGAGTTGCCAACATAGACCCCAACAGCTCACGAGGTCATAGCTGCATGGGCTGACCTCTGCCTGACCATACGATGCCCTCTCTGCCTACGAATTACAGATTTAAGCCGATTGTACCGACGTTCGATGCATTCACATACTGCAACGCTCTTAGCAAAATAATCAACTGGCTTCGCCCCAGTCCCTTCGTTGCTTGGACTTGCGTATAAGAAGGTGACAGAGAACAAAAATCTGTGGTTGAACTCCAGCCAATTCACCTTCTCTTTGCTCGATTACTTCTCTCACTGCTTAGGCTTGTCTCGCCTGCTTTAGTAACAGAACCATCTCTAGTCCGTTCAAATCCCGGTTAACATAATTTATGAATCTCTACTCCGTCACATCAGTTGAACCTAGCATCAAAATCCTCCGCCGTCTCCCACGAGTCAACCTGAGGAGAGGCGCTCTCAACGTACCCGACACGCAGCACCTGCGTGTCCTTCCACCGGGGGAAAAATTCCCTCAGCGCATTCCGTCCCGAATCCCCAAAAATATCCGGGACGCGGATATCGAATGCAGTCAAGCCCGCGAACTGATCGTGGCCCATGACGGCGGAGAACTCGGGGAGGAGGATCTGCGGGTCGCACGTACAGGGGAGAATGCCGTAGTAGATCCACCGCGCAAAGTCAACCTCAAGAGCCTCGAGGGGTGGCGTCTGGGGCGCAGCGATGCGAGAGCCCTGCAAACTGATGCAGCACTATGGACGTGCAAACGGAGACTGCGCAGGTTCGTCAGGCCGCTGAGATCCACTGAAATTATGATTAAAACTCATAACATCGTGAACGGACATATTTGGTACCTTCGCCATCGGCGACCCGGAGTTGCCGAACAAGGTCATCGATTGTCTCGTCGCTGCTGTCCTCGTTGCTCACCCGAAGGGTGAGATGCCGCAAATGCTCCCCGTTCGCGTGAAGGAGCGAGTTAAGAGCGGCCACAGGCCCCCAACCGTTATGGTAGGGATTAAATAAGTGGAGATCCAAGGTCTCCAGCGGACGCAACTCGGTACTCTGTAGCCAGGAGAGCACGGAGTCGTGTGTGGATAGCTTCATTCGCAAAGTGTGCAAATGAGCAAAAACGGCGTGCGGGATTGCGGGGTACAGCCTGGTTGGTACAATTTCTGCCGAGGATGGGTCCGGGGTTCTGGAGTAGACTGAGAGGATTCTCAGGATGGGGAACGATGTAACGAGGACGAATATGTCCTCTGCGACACGATAAAGCGCATTGTAGACAAATTCCTGGAGGCCAGGGAAGAAAGGGGCGATCCAGGAAAGCGAGACCGGCTGCACCATGGAATTGTGGTCCACAAACAGCATTTTTTTGACCGGCGCCCGGGCTAGCACATGAACAATGTCCTCGAGCAAACCGACGGAAGCGGGGCCAAGCTCGGTGTTGATATTCAATATCACAGACTGAACCGAGGGAAGGATTGTGCAGTGGGGGGAGGCACATATAGAGAGGAAATTCTGTGTAGTCTCCCTGAAGTGATGCCCAGCAGTGAAGTAGCGGTTGATCGTAATCCGCTCGAAAATGTGATAGCGGGGAGCGGGGACCCATTGCCGGGCAACCAGACTGCTGGAAAGGAGGCTTCCGCGATCATCGTGGAGAAAGTCGAGGATATGGTCAATGAGCTCTTGAGCGAGGTCAACGCTGAAAGCCATGCGAGGCGGCGAGAGGAGGATCTTCGGAGAGAGAGTTTTGAAGCGACAGACACAGCCTCGAAGATGGCCAACGGCTTGTATACTGATGATCATGATTGCAACAATTTGATAAGGTTAGGGTTAGAATTTGTTCTTCTCGCCGTCCAGAATCCAGATGCCCATCTATACTAAGTGCGGCTTCGGCCCAGTGTCCCCGGGTATTCAGCCTCTGAAAACCTCCCAGTCCAAACGCAAGCTTCGCCTGCGTTTAGCCCAACTCCATCGTATCTCAGGACAGTCGAGGCAGCGCAGGAATGCGTGCAAAGAAAACTCGATAAAATTGTTCACCCCATTCTAACCCTTCCTAAGGAGCTCACCACCATGATTTTCGTCCACTGCATCCAGCTGCATCCCAAACCATCGACGTGTGCGCGACCCTCGGCTGATACCGCTCCGCTTCTTCTCGCGCGGGTCTGCCGTCATTGAAGAGAACTTGTGCTGAGTGCGGGAGCCTTGTGGAAGTCTGCCGATTTTCCCTTTATCAAGCGAGGCACGAGCTAGAATGAATAAAGTGTCTGTCAAGAGAGACTACCCTCGAATCAGGTCAGTGGTTCCCTGTGTTGGTACATATCGTATAACTGATCTGAATACAGAAATATCCTCCTTACATAGGCGCAGGCCAGATTCTCTCGAATTGATTCCCCCGCGCCGCTGGCCGTCCCCTGTTCCTTACGATTCGCTGCGGCATCGATCGCTCTGACATCCTCTGACATCCCCCGCCATTTCCCCACAATCTCGACGTTCCAAACCCAGTTGGTGCGGCTGAAGCTCTGCCTTCCGTTGGAGAACAAGCTGGAAACAGGTGGTACGCCAATCTGCAAGACAGTGTCCCGGCCGTCGTGGGTCAATCATGGGTGGTCGCTTCTCCGAACGGCGAACATTGATGGCAACAGCGGCCTCTTCCTAAATAGCAGGGTGATGACGAAATCATGGCGGAAGCAACGCGGAAGCATCCGCACAACATCCGCACATAACGCGTACGTTTTTACTTGCTACGCGCCTTTAAAGGGCCACATGGCAGCTTGTCTCGCAACCACATCCTCCCTCCCATGTCTGCTCAAGTCGTTGAAGAATCCATGGCCCGCGGCGGCTCCTCTAACCACACTATAGAAACACCAAGCATCCGCTCAGTGGCTCAGAACGAAAAACCAGCAGGGCCGGCGGCTCCCGAACCAAGTACAATTCTGACGGGCCAAAAATTGGCCATCGTATTTGTTGCTTTGCAAGTCCTCCTTCTGCTCCTGCAAATCTCGTACCAACTGACCCGCTCAGGTTGCTCTCACTCTTGCTCATTGCTCTAGACCAAACGATTCTGGCCACTGCCCTTCCTCGCATAGCTTCTGTAGGATTCTCTTCGCCCTGAATTCTAAGTACAACAAGAGTCTGACATCTCCCTATCCAGGACTTCAACTCGTTCACTCTCCAAGGATGGGTCGCGTCGGCTTTCATTCTGGCCCAGACCGTCTTTATCCTATTCTATGGCCAAATCCTCCGTATATTCCCCGCAAAGTGGGTCCTCGTTTCCGCCATCGCCATATTCGAGATCGGATCCCTGGTGTGTGGGGTATCCCAGAATGTCAACCAGCTCATTACAGGGCGAACGGTCTCGGGTGTAGGAGCTGCAGGAATTTGTGCGTCTCTCTGAAAACTTTCCTTAAATGTCTGACCCGTTCTCATAGTGGTCGCCATGATTCAAATTATCTCGCAGGCCACCCGCCTCGAGGACCGTCCGCGGCTGTTCGGTCTTTTCGGTGCCGTCTTCGGTCTCTCGTCTGTCATCGGTCCCCTGATAGGAGGAGCGTTGACTGACCATGTAAGATTCCTCGTTCGCCATCTTCTAGTCAAGAGTCTGATCTTTGCGGGAAGGTCACCTGGCGCTGGTGCTTCTTCATTAACCTCCCTATCGGCGGCGTCTCTCTCACTGCGGTGATCTTCCTCCTCAAGGCTGCCCCTCCTCTCGGTTCAGACCCCACCAAGCGCTCATGGAACGATATCTTCCAGCAGACCCTCCGCCTTGACTTCCTCGGTGCGATCCTGGTTGCGGGCGCCGTGACCTCTGTGTCCCTTGCGCTCCAGTGGGGCGGAAACACCAAGGCGTGGGACGACAAGGCTGTCATCACTGTCAGTTCATTTTCCTCTATACCGCTGTGCGCTAACGCACTGTAGACATTTGTGGTCTCCGGCGTTCTCGCCGGCGCGTTCGCTGCCTGGGAGGTTAAAATTGGAGACAGGGCCATGACGCCTACCACGGTCTTCCACTCGGTCTCAGTGTGAGTTCCTCCATTGCCCATTTTCAGTTGCTGAATTCCGAACAGGTGGGCCATTATTGCGTATTGCTTCCTCACCCGGTTTTCGCTCCTCCTGTTCTCGTACTACATCCCCATCTTTTATCAGGCCGGCCGGCACCAGACTGCCACCGCCTCGGGGACTGATCTCCTGCCCTTCATGCTCGGGATCGTCGTCACCGTCATCAGCTCCGGGCAGCTCGTTGGCAGGTTTGGCTACTAGTGCGTCTCCTCCTCCAACTTTCTGCCTCACATTCTGACTCCATCTGTTTTGACTTGAAGCTGGCCATTCCTGATATGTTCCCCGATGTTCCTCGCCGTGGGCTCCGGTCTCCTTTACACCCTCGGCCCCAGCACTTCTTCCGCCAAAATCATCGGCTTCCAGATCCTCGCGGGCGTCGGCACGGGCATGGGAATGCAGAACTCGCTTCTCGCGATCCAGGCCGAGTTTCAGAACAACCCCAAGTTCATCGGGCAGGCGACGTCCATGGCGTCCTTCGCGCAGTTCCTGGGTGGGACGTTCGGGCTCGGCGTCGCGGAGCCCGTCTTCGCCTCCGAGCTTGGCAAGTACCTCCAGCAGTACGCGCCCGACGCGCCGGCGGAGATCGTCAAGCAGAGCCCGACCGCGATATACACGGCGCTCCCGCCGGAGATGATCCCCGGCGTCGTGCGGAGCTACGCGGCCGCGCTCAGGATCGTGTTCGTGCTCGGCGTCCCCGTCGCCGGCCTCGCGCTGCTCTCCGCGGGCTTCATCCAGAACATCCGGATTGTGAAGACTGAGGTGCCCGGCGCCGCCGCGACGCCTGACGCGGAACCGGGCGTCGTGGAGGAGGACAAAGCTGGCGAGGCATGACGAGCATCGGGATCAATCTAAGTACCACATGCACACACGGAACTCAGTCCACCCCGCACAACACACCACCCAACTTGCCATGGCATGGAGACCCGCTATAACACCGCGTGAGAGCCACGGCAATCTCTTAGGATACAAGTAGACATTACAGTACTAGTGCATATGCACGTGGGGCATGCGTAGTCCTTTTGTTACCACGGGGGTCCGATCAGGGTATTCACTTATTACCGATCACCTTTGTAGGGTAGTGCTGGCCAAATATGAATACGATACGACATTTGCCGTATCATATCCATATCCATATCGTATCCAGCCTCGTGAGCCGTATCATATTTTTATCGTATCATATCCGTATTCGGGGGTGGATATGGATATATTTTAGATATATTTTGGATATATCTGGATATTTTCTGGAGGTTATCCCTGACAGGAAGGAGGTGTCAAATGTGCCCAAGTATGTTCCAAATGTCTAAAGAAAATGTGTGCAGATGAAATGCACATTCTGAGATGCATAACTGGGCTAGCACAAGAGCACAGACTGTGTTTTCCTAAGATCACTAAATTTTGATCCTCCTATATAGCGCGAGATTGCCGAGTTGCTGCCGTTTCGGGTTCCCTCGGCTGGGTTCAAGCCCGAAAGAGAATTTCATGCTCCGATCTATGCCGGCCGCGGTTTCCGGACGGCAAAAGCCGTATCAGATCTATATCTATATTACAATCGAACACCCTAAGCGATTTGACTCGAGACAAACTTGATCCGAAAACTCCCGAGCTCCAACTGCTCCACAAAACCGTCGAGATGTTGAGTTCTCGGCCACCTCTCCACTTAAATGTTGAATAGTTCAGCCAAAAGTGGTGCCTGTGGGAATGGTCTGCTGAGATCTCTCCACAGTCTGCCGTGATGTTAAATTCATGCATATGGCTCCACCACGTTGTCGAGATGATTGGTTTGTTCTGTAAATAAGTTGCCAGTGGAAGGGAAACCTGTGAGACCAGGAAACAGAGACAATGGCAGAGCTGCACACCTTTGAGGACCAAAGAATGCTAAGACATTGAAGTAGTACATCTGGACATTCATATTACATAGCTACGGCGTACCGTCAACCACTCCACAGAAGCGTCGTGATGTTGGATTGTCCATTCAACTGTTGGTTTTCTATTTTAAAATGTTGAGCTATTGAACTTCGAGCGCAATTACTACCAACAGGAAGCATGTAGGCCTCATCTTGAATCATTTGTGGGCACATCCAGTCAATTCAAGGTAATCCCGGGTATAAGTCACCTAGAGAGATCCAGGCAGGCGAGCAATATAAATTTAAATAAAAGTTTCACAAGTTCATTGTGGAGGGAAGTCTAGACACAGTCCCAAGATTGCATTGGATCCAGTACTCAGGTGAAGGTATGAACAATAGTGTGCAAATCTAACCAAGGCTTTTGATTGAGTTTAGGAGCATGCCCAAGATGCCCGATGCAAAGGGAAGAGAATCAAAAAATAGCAGAACCTATCAAGATTGGGAAGAACTGTGGAGGGAAGATTAAAAGCTTCATATATCAATTCAACCAGGATCTCGGGGCTAAAGCAGTTTGAAGCAACCCAAATTGTGGGAGAGCTCCATCGGGGAAAAGCAGCATTTGCAGGCCGATCGAGATCCTAAAAAAATCTATATGGCCACACATGAACATTGGAAACTCCTGCACAATCAGGAATGGCTATGAGAAGGCAAACGGCTACGCAACAAAGTCCGAAAAATATTTACACATTTCAAAAATACTGTTCACAAGGCTGCGAGGAGTGGACCGAAGGTTCGGTGATAAACAGCATCTTTTATTCAAGTCTATAAATCTATGTAGTGGCAACTCCGTGGCGTAGCACGGGTAACTGCTAGTATATCTGAATATGACCCGGCCTGTATCATATCATATCCGTATCTTATCGTATTGTATTCTCTCGTATTCAAATTCTCCGCATGTTGCCGGGGCTGTATCGTATTCATATTTTTTTGGATATATCCAAAATATATCTGACCGTATCGTATTTTTGGCCAGCACTATTGTAGGGGTGAGATTTGTGCATTTTCAGCGGACAACGGTGTAGACTGACACTTTAACTGTCTGCAAAGAGATCTGTCTCTTCAGAATTTTGTGAATTAGCTGGGGCCTCTCGCTATTGGACAAGTTTGATGGTCAGTTTCCGAGCATTTGGCAAATGATTGGAAATCACTAGCCAAGATATTACGTAACAAGCTTGTACCCTGATCGGACCCCCGCGCTTAATAACAGACTTCAACAAACCGAGGTACAAGGTTGATCTTGTTGAAGTGTCTGGCTAGGAGAGACTAGGGCATGTGCACCTAATAGGCCTGCAGGTTATAATTTGATGGATATTGAAAAGTCCAAGCTCGTCTTGGAGTTGCCTTGTTGGATGGCAGGCGGACCCCCTGGCCCAAGAACCCCGGGCCTTCCATCGC
>JARKIE010000361.1:0-89538 GCA_029378255.1 Mycena rosella | reverse complement strand
TACGAATGACGCGCGGGTAGTGGTGAAGAATGAAGCAATCGAGATAGGTATCGAATGGTATCGAACGAAGACGACGAATCGAGAAAAAAACATCCACTCACTCGGCCGCGACAGACAATAAAGCCCATGCATCTCGATCAGCGCGCGCTGCTGGTCCGTCTCGTCCGTGAACCTGCGGGGCGTCGGCGTCGTCAGCGCCGTTCTCAAGTCGCGCGAACGCCCCCAAGGTCAGAAAGAAAAACGCACCTAACGAACCCATACCCGCGGCTCACGCCCGTCACGGGGTCGAGCATGATCTTGGCGCTCTTGCAGCTCGCAAACGGCCGGATGAACTTGGGCGCGCGGTCGTTGCGCAGGCCGAGCACGGGGTTGCGGAAGACCTGCGGGGCGGGGGGGCGTTAGTTGCGTGTTGCGTGGGGACGGGGGAGGACGAAAAGGACAGCGAGGACAAGCGGGGAACGTTGGAGATGCGAAGGCGCGGTAAAGAAAAGAACGGTAAGGGTAGAAGGGGGTGGGAAGGAGTGGATGCGCGCGAAGGAGGAAGGGAAGAAGGGAAAGGGGTGTGGAGCAGGATAAACGCAAGTAAAGGAAAGGGAAGTCCCGACGCGTCCCGGGAGCAACGACGAAGCGAGCAGAGCAAACAAAACAAAACCCCAAAGCCCCAAAGCCCCAAACCCCCCCCAAAAAAAAAACCCAAAAAACCGCACTCACAGCAACCAAATCGCTATTCGACGTCTCGGGGCGCCAGGTCCCCCACGAAGATGCTGTACTCCTTCGGGTACGCCGCCTGCATCTGCGCGTTCACGCCGCCCTGCATCTGCCCATTCGCACCGCCATTTACGCCGACACCGCCATTTACATTCGCGCCGACGCCGACGCCGTGCATGGCGTTCAGAGGCGACAGCGGCGACGTCGGCGAGACGACGCCGGGGCCGGGGCCGTTGGGGTACGCGGTGCCGTTGCTGCCGTTCGTGTTGCTGCCGTTGGTGCTGGGGGTTGCCGTTCGCGTTCCCGGTCGCGGCGGGGTTGCCGTTCGCAGCAGCCGCGGACGAGGCCGGCGCCGCAGCGGCAGACGCGACAGACGCCGGCGCCCACGCGAGCACGAACGCGCGCGCCGAGTTGGGCATCGTCATCGTCGCGCCCGCTCGCGTTCGGGGTGTTCACCTAGCGAGGAAAAGAGGGGAGGGGGGGTCAGCGTTGTATCGAGAAAGACAGATATGCACGAGAAAGAAAAAGGAAAAGGAAAGGAAAGTGATAAAGGTGCATATATGCGTGGAGATGGAAAGAGTTAAATAGGGGTACATTCGCCGGCGGGGCGGAAAGGTGCATGTACGCGCGACGAAAAGGCGGCATATGCGCGGAAAGGTGCATATATGCGGCCAAGAGGTGGATATATGCGCGCGAAAACGAGCGACAAAAGCCGAGGGAGGCGGAGAGGGTGGATGTATGCGCGAAAAAAAGACGGCATATGCGTCCAAAAGGCGGACATATGCGCGTAAAAAGAGAGGAAAGACGGATATATGCGCCGGAAAGGGACGAAGCGGTGGTTATAGCGCGCGAAAAGCAGTGCAGAGGCGGGCAAAAATGACACGGAAGCAGAAGAAAAAGAACAAGAAAGGGGAAAAGGCGAGAAAAACGCACCTGCACGAGCGCCGCCTGCGCCTGCGCCACGCCCGCAAACGTCAGCACGCAGTACCCCGCGTTGTTCGCGCTCACGCCTCCCGCCCCAGGTCCGTTTCCATTTCCACTATTTGCTGCGTTTGGGGCGAGCGCGGGCGTGGGCGCGGCGTCGACGCGCACGGCGGCATCCCAGCGCATGAGCGCGCACACCTGCCGCGCGTACTCGGCGTCCATCCACGGCTCGAGGTCGCTCCAGAGGAGCGCGCTCCCGCTCGCGCTTGCACTCGTCCCGCCGGTTGCGTTCGCGCTGAGTGTCGGCGGCGAGGCGTGGCGGGGCGCCTGGGGCGGGCTCTGCTGCTGCTGCTGCTGCTGCTGCTGTTGTTGCGGAGGCGGGGGCGAGTAGTACCCGTACTGCGCGTACTGCTGCTGCTGCTGCTGAGGCGCATACTGCTGCTGGGGGTGCGGTTGCGAGTGGGGATGCTGTGATTGGTGTTGGTGCTGGGGGTGCGGGGGGTGGGGCTGCTGCGGATACTGCTGGTGGTGCGGCGCGGGCTTGAACGCGTAGGCGTAGTCCGCCATGGTGTGGTAGCGCCCGAGGCGACTGCGCGAGGAGGTGAAGAGGAGAGGGGGTGGTAGAAAGGAAAGAAGAAAGGCGTAGTCGATCTGTCCTTCCTTCACTCGTCGTGGATGCAAATGACTCTGACTCGAGCTCGACGCGGCGGCGCGGTCGATGCAATGGGAAAGGAAGGAAGAGACGGGTGGGGCGGGCGAGAGGAGGTCGAGTCTCAGTCCGCGCTGACGCGGCACGACGCGGATGGATGTGCGGATGTGGATGGCGGATAGGGATGGAGAAAGAGACACAGAGGAGCTATACGCCCCCGGCTCAACTCTGACACGCTTACCCAAGCACCCACCTTGATCTGCACCCTAAAACTCTATTATCCGTGATTCTGATTCCAGTGGCCACGTCGCGCCTTCGCCTCTTGCTGCCCACCTCAGATCTACGAGGGAGGCAAGTATGCATAATGGCGCCGACAGCATCGAGCGTGATTGGAATGGACGGAATGGGAGAACAATGGCGCGGCGGACAATGCAGATTTGCTGCCGGGAGTGCGCTTGTATCAATTAACCCATGTTGCAAGGGGCGTCTCGATCTGTGCCTCGATCGCGGTGGCGCCAGCGATCTCGGGGTATATTCCGCTTTGGCCGATCCGTCGCATATGTGCTCCAATCTTCGAGCACCGCAAAAACCTTGTAGGCTCCTTCTTCCGCGCAGATCGCCGCATTTGGGTGTCAATTTTTCTGACTGGCATCTTGACTTCCTACAGTGACAGAGAGGAATAGAGTACAGCCTTGCCCAAAGTGGACTTGTTCCGAACTCAACTTCAGCTTATCTCGCAGTTGATTTCAACTGTCCGGTGCAGCAAGATACAGCCCCGCCAAAGTCCCATCTTGCCCAGTCGTATCACCATCTGGTTCTGTGGCCATGGCACTTCCATCTTCATCTCCGGCCTCCGAGTCGGGAAATATTCCGCTGTGGCCGATTATCTTCCAACCGCCTGAGCACCGCAAAAGCTTGTTGTTGCCCTTCTCAAGCGTCTTCTGCAGATCGCCGCATTTGGTTCGGTCCCACCTTCTCTGTCTGTTGCCTCTTGCATAACCCAACACAGCCCTGCTTGCACTGTTCTCAACACACCAACACACCAACACTCGCCAAGTCCCGCAGTCCGGCGCGGCGTATCCAGCGCAGCCAATATCACATCTGGCAGGCACCTCCACAGCACAACTGTCCCCCGCAGCGTATCCAGCGCCTGATATCCACTCCCCACCGACTGGATCGCGTATAGCTTGCCCGTAACGGGGTGCAGGTCCATTCGCATTCACGTTTAATTAACCCATCTTGCGGGGCGTCGATCGCGGTCGCCGCTTCGGCTTTGGCCGATCATCCGTCGCGATCTAATCTTCGAAGCGCAAAAAAGCTCCTAGGCCCCTTCTTCCTTCAGATCGCCGCATTTGAGTTTTCTGACTGGCATCTTGACTTCCTACAGTAACAGAAAAATATCAGCGGAATACAGCCTTGCCCAAAGTGGCCTCGTTCCGAACTCAGTCCAATACCATCATCGCAGTTGTTTCCGGTGCTTGCCGGTTACAAAATACAGCCCGCGCCAAAAGCCCGAGTTACGGTCCCTCACATCTTAATCGAAGCTTGCTCGCTCCTTCCGCAGATTTGCCGTATCGCCATCTGGTCGACGATCTCTTGCATCCTGCATCTCGCATCTGGCACGCCGATGTCTTCCCAACGTCCAGCATCAAAAAACACCAAGATGCGGCGATGGTCCACAGCACACGCCCGCGCCTGCACATCGCGCGCCGATCCCCGCACACTGCGCCGGCCGGCGAATCGCAAAATAGGCTTCAGAACACGGTCTGAATTTTCCGCGGATCGCCGCATCGGGACTTGGTCTATAACTCTCCTTGCATCTTCTGGGATTTTTCGTTCTAGCATCTAGCATCTAGCATCTAGCATCTTGCATCTTGCATCTTGACATCCGGCATCTTCCTCCTTGCATCTGCCACGGCCCCTTGCCTTGATCTTCGAAAGAAATACAGCCCGTTCGTAGCGTCAGCCAAAGTCCCGCATTCCTGTCCACCTGTACAGCACGCAGCAACCGGGGCTTCACCGCCGCAGAATAATATCAATGCCGCGGAATCTCCTCGCGAATCGCCGCATTGGGTCTTCTGGCATCTGGCATCGCATTTTCATTCTTGTATCTTCCCCCTTTTTTCTTGTCTCTTGATTCTTGATTCTAGGTTCTCGCCTCTCGCCGCCCGTGCCCCCTTTTGCCTTTTGCCCTTTAATTCCTCGGTCCCGGAGACAGGTATATTTTCATAAAACGGGACTCGGAGGCGCCCAAGAAAAAGGAAGCGCCCAAGAAAACAGGAAGCGCCCGCTCTGGTGCGCCTCCACGATCAACTGAACAGCACGGACCCGGACCGGCCAGGAAGCGCCACCTCGTCCGGACCCATCCCGCTGCATCGCATCGCGCGGTAGGCGTCTCCGCGCATCATCCACAGCACGCGTCCCGCACCCCCAGCGCAGCCGTGCCCGTCGGCGTCCACCGTCCAGCCCGCGAACGGAATCTGCGTCGATGTCGAGGCACCTTGATCCCGACCCGCCCACTTGCGCGGCGTTTTGCCCCGCAGTCTGCGGGCTGCACTCCGCGATCATCCATACCCGTCTTTGCACATGCATTTTTCCGTCTTGCCCTTCCACCGCCCTTGCTCTGCGTCCAAAATGCGTCCCGGCGCCGAGGTCCCGCCGCGCAGTTTAAGCGTACAGCACATCCAGCTTGGTATCCGTCCGCCCAGCCCGGAGTACGGGATGCCCGGATGCGCCGACGCCGCGGTTATCCACAACCAATGTCACCTGCTGGCGGACCGTCCATGCCAGCCATTGTTGAGTGCGATGCGTCCCAGGTAGAGTTATTCTGCGTTCCGTCGTCCTCGTTTGCATTTACCAGCCGGCCTTGCTCTTGCACTTGGCGCCTCCGGGCTACTTGGCGCCCGCCCGCCCGCAGCCGCTGCACATCTGAGCTAGGCACGATCTCTACCACCGCACCGGAACGCCGAACGCGCGCCTCGGAGCTGGACGCGCACCTCGGAGGTGGGCGCCTGAGTGCTGCGCGCGCTAGGCCTGCCCAGACAAGCTGTGTTCGGTCCTCGTCGTCCATGCGACTCGTTTCCACTCGCTATCTTGCTTTGCCACTTGCCACCTAGACGGTCCGTACTTTTCCCTGCTCTTGCTCTAAGCTCTTGTCACCTTGCCATCTTGATGCTCTGTACTCTTCCCTGCTCCTGGTCTTGCCACGGTGCACCGTGCACCTTGCTATCTTGCACCTCGTTCTTGCCATCTTGCTCCTCTTGCCCGTTCTTCCGTTCTTCCTCTTCCCTGCCTTCCTTGCGTCGGTCGTCGGTCGTCCGCACGTTATCGTACGCCATCTTATGTTAATTGTATCCGTTCCCACCCTCCCCAATGATACGGAGCCAAACAAATGTAGGTCCGTGTGGGTCCGTGGCGGTGCTTCATTCGACAATCACTTTTCTTCGTCTCCCACAACCCCTTTTGTGCCTTGTAACGCGGGCATGGCTTATGCGCACTCTGTGTTTGAGGCGGCTCGATTTTTCAAAACTATTCATCGGAACTGTTTCCAAAATTGCTTCCTACGGGGCCGTGGACGGCGTGGTGTACCCACCCTCCTAAATTCGGATCTCGCGCGCAGCGTCGTCCCACGGGCCACATGCTAGCACCTGCCTCTTTCTCCCCCCCGCCTGACGAACGACCACCTCGCTCCGAACCGAGCTCCCAGTCATATGCATCTCATGTGTTTTTATCTAAATCTTGCGCCCGATTTGCCCTTCTTGTACTGCCGAACGCATCGAGTCGTCGACCATATTCTGTCTCCCTATCAAGCGACAATTCCTCGTCCCAGCGTGTTCTCCAAACAGCTCCGAATTCCGAATTCCGAATTTCTGGACCTCCTGCGCTCGACACGAGGCGGAGAGCCGTAATATCTCCGATGCGCGCCCCGGCGCAAACTTTGACACCACGACCGCGCCCTCGCCATCCCCCGGTGCTTCTCATGATCAGCACCCCTCTTTCAAGCCCGGCAGAATAAAATAGATTATAGGGATCTGCTTCCGCTTCCCACCCACCGTTAAGCCCTGCGGAATAAAACAGATTACAGAGATCTGCTGCCGGTCCCCACCGTTCCTGCGCCGCGGGACGAACCATCGCCAATAGAATAAACACCCGGTATGCGCCCTGGACTCAATTCCAATTTAAATTCGCACGTTTAGCTAACATTCACTTTCTTAAAAACACTGGGTGAGGAGGAGCCCCTATCTCATGATGGCCGGTAAAATGCTTTGAGACTTTGCACTGCCTTCGCACACGGGAAATAAAAATAGTTCTCGTTGACCAGGTCGCTCTTGAGCCGGTCCTGGACCCACTGTAACGTTGGGGAAAACTGGAATGTTCATCCCAGTGTTTGAGACCTCTGTGAGGCAATGAACCCCTATTGCGGGACACCTCAAGCCTTGAGAATGCTGGGTAAAAAAAATAATTTGGCAGGAAGCTAGTAGATACGGCAAAAGTGCTTGCCACATTTTTGCCAGTTGTAGGCAGACTGGTTACGAGTCTAGGACGCTACAGTGATCCACCGGTCAGTGATACACCACTGGTCAATGATACACCCAGTTTTAAACCTTCCCCTGGTCGTACTGAGCTCAAACATGGTTCATATCCAAGTACAATACATGAAAACTATACCTCCAACACTGATAGCTCACAACTGCGCAGACGAAGGAGAAATAAGCGGAGATCAATTCCCAATTTGGCAGTGAATTTCGTCCACTGGTCACTGATACAGTCAATTTCGGCCACTGTCCACTCAATTCTGGCTCAACCAATCTGAGAATTTGGGAGGACCCAGATCTATGCTATCGAACACATTTGGCTGCTTCTGAATGCCTGAAAGTACGACTAAGTTGTAGGGATCAGGGTCATCATTTTACTGTATCACTGACCGGTGGATCGCTGTAGTATGTATGCTTTACCGCAGTCGCACAAAGTTGAAACATAACGCAAAATTTACAGTGACTTGATATTCTAAACGGAGACGAAGTTCGAGTTGTATTCTTCGCCAAGTCACTGCAGTCTGCAGCCCCGTTAAATATCGCAATCTGATAAATCTTGTAATGCAGGACTATTCCAAAAACTCAAATACTGGGCCGAATCGCCCGAAGTTTCCTCTTTTCAACGGTTCTCTGGACCGCTGCAGTGCACACCCATCTTCCGCTATCACATCTGCCGTGTAACCGAGCTGCTCCACTGGAGACCCGTCATGTTGGAGGGGGCTATACTTCGAAAGTTTCTTGTCCTTCAGGTCTCCAGCTAGATCTCCCCAATATGAATATCTTCCCACACTGGAAAGTAGGTCCTGCTTCATCCACACTTGATACTTCATCCCTGGCTTTAGATCTTCGTCGTTAAATCTCGGCGTTTCGAGAAATCTCCAATGGAAGAGGAAGCTCCACTCGAGCAGAACCTGCTGCAGGAATCATGATGAACTTGAGCCAGCTGAAGCTAGGATCTCTGAGCCGGTCTTTGTCTTAGAAGTCCTGCCGGACATTGTTCGCCGACGCTCTGAGGCAGCGGAGCAGGTTGAAAGTCAACCTACAGATCAACCTATTGTAGGATGTAGTTGATCCGTGATTAGGTTGATTTTCACCAGCAATAGGTCGTTATTCACCTCGTTATAGGTTGAATCTTATAGGTTGAAAAGTATCCTATTAGGGGGTCACAATTATCCTACGCCCGAATGAGGTATTCCGCTGAATTTCACCCTATCGTAGACTGATTCGGGTAACCTACATTCAACCCATACCTTGCTGATTCTCGACAGTCCCTGTAGGTTGATTAACACCCTTAATGCGGGGGGTTTTCAACTTATTCTGGAGGACCCCGATAGGTTGATTTAAAACCAAAATACGGTGTTTTTTCAACTGGCACTTCGCTCTCTCGTAGGTTGTAAAAACACGATTGGTAGGTTGAAAGAAAATGATTGGTAGGTTGAAAGAAAACCCATATATAATAAATTTAACGGTGGCGGCACAAACGTGCATACAGGCGGGGCTGAACAAAGGGACATCTAAATGGGGCTGTGGGACTGTCAGAATGCTGATCTAATTGATTCTGGTGAGCGCGCGCCCACCTCAGTCTTCCTCCTCATCCGCACTTCCATACCCGCCACGGCCGCTGCCAAAGCCCTCGGACATGCTCTCGTCCTCTTCGTCAACCACCACCTTCTTTGCCCTCGCCTTTGCCTTCCCTGCCGCCTTGCTGGACGACGCTTTCGCGATGACATCTTTCTTCTTTGCGGCGAGCTTCTTTGCGGCGACAACAGCGACCTTGGCGCTCTTGCGGCCGCGGGGTGCTGAAGGGTTGCGTTTAGCAGAGTTGGCCTTGAGATAGGCGTACTCAGCTGGCGGCACAAGGAAGCCCTTTTTATACCCATGGCGACGTTTGTTCTTGATGAACTGCTTGACAATCTCTTCGGTCGCCCAATCGTTGACGTAACGTTGGAGGATCGGGTGGCGCTCGCGGGCCTTCGGTTGCATAGAGCGGTGAGACAGGTATTGTCAACAGATAAATATCACTCACGACCGCGTAAAGCTTTGCCTTGGCGTCTGCCGGGGTCTTCGCCCACGGGAGTTCCCAATTGATGCCAGCTTGGAGAACGAGATCGCGGGTGTTGCGCTGAGATAGTATACCTCGGTCAGTGACAGTCCCACAGCCTAGACGGGCTCACCAGGAGGGCCTTATAGATTTCACGGTCCTTTCGGTTTCTCCCCAAGCCCATTTCGTTCTGAATATTGAAGGAGGAACCAGCGGGACGGGCCAGCTGTTCGGTCTCATCGGCTGCCCCGGACCTTTCCGCGCTGAGGACTGCGACCTGTTTCTGGAGCTCAGCGTTGGCAGCCCTCGCCTCCGCAAGCGCCGCTATGGCAGTCGGCACTAGTTGAGTAGCAGCAGTGAAAGGTAGAGTGCAGCGCACCTGAGATTGTATCATCCTTATCAATCCCCGCATCAGCGTCGATGTTCTCGCGCCCACGATTGGTAAGATCATTCGCAAAGCGGGCCTTCATCTCCGCCAATTCTTCCTGAAGGGCGGCATTGGCGACTGTTTGCTCTTGGATCTTCCCTGGAACAGGTGATTCATCATTCAGTCAAGGTAAAGGATGATTATGACGCACGTTCAGCCAGGTCATTAGACTGCCGCAAAAACACGATATCCTGGAAGTTTGAGCCCTCGATGTTGTGCTTGACCTCCATCTCGTCGCTGTAGGGATCAATGTGTGCGCCGATCCGGTCTGTGAGCGCCTTCGACGCAATCTCGGGAGCCATGCTCAACGGCTGGTTTTCATCCTGCGGGTCCTTCCTACGCGATCGTCGGGGCTGTGCCATCGTGTTTCTGGACATCGGGTGAGTGCCGGGAGACCTGAGGGGAAGGCCGCTGACGATTCTTACAGAGTGGGGGGTGCGACGGGTGCGACGAGAGATGGGGGTTCGAGTCAGAGCTGGATTTGAAATTTTTTATTTGTGCAAAGTTGATCTTGATGCGACCATGCGGCGCGCTCCACCTCACAATCACAAACTCACCCTCAATATACCCCCTTTGCATCTGAGCTCGTCGGCGTCGATATCCGCTCTGAATGGCTCCCAAAATCTTGTGCATCTGTTGTGGTAAGATGCTCTCGCGCAAACGAGAACGAGAGCACCGCAGGAGCGCTAACGCCAAACCTTACGCCAAGCCCACTTTTTATCCCTCTCGCCAGCCCCGTGTCTTTGCCCCCAGCTCTGAAGCCGATGAGGAGGATGCGGGGCCTTCTGGGACTCGTTCTCCGTCTCCCGACCATGATATCGAAATGCCGCTCGAGCTGGATCCTGATGCTCAATGGGACATGGCCTCGAACGCCGGTGCCGGAACGCATATGCCAGCGATAGCGAGGCTCTGCCCGGGCCCTCTGAGGGCGCAGAGAATGACTTTGTCCTCGAGCCGCCCGCGTCCATCCCGTACAGAGCCCCGCGTCTGTTTCCCTCGGCTGCCGAGAATTCTGAGGACGAGGGCGATATAGACGACGGTGTGGATAGTGATGAGGACATCCGCGAGGAGGATAGCGAGGGGGAGGATCCAGACGATGATCCGGACCTGTTTGACTGGGAGTCCTTCAAGGCCCCGACCGACGGCCTTGCGGAGTGGGAAAAGCTCGGGGAGTCTTACGAGGCTGAGGCGGCGGCCATTGGTGTGTTAAAATATCCGCTCAGTGAACCCCTTGGGATGTTAATGGTTTTTTTCTCCTTATTCAGCGCATAAACTCAGCGCATACGATCTGGCTATCTGTCGAGCCTTCTCATACAAGGTTCAAACCAACACGACAGACAGAGCGTTTAAAAAACTACCCCGTGCATTCCCTCAGGCCCCACCACTTCCTAAACTTGATGCTCTGCGTGCGCGCATTAACTTCCTTGCCGGATTTAAGCCCGAGATCTATGATTGCTGCATCAACTCATGTCTTTGTTACGCCGGCCCAAATGCGGACCTCACGAGCTGTCCGTACTGCAAGGAACCACGCCGCAGGGCCAATGGGAAATCCCGCAAGAAATTCACATACATCCCCCTTATTCCCCGACTCGTCGCTTTTGCCGGGAACCGCGATATCGCTGAAAAACACCAATACCGCGCCGAGCACCAGTATGAACCTGGAACGACTACAGATGTTTTTGACGGAGAGCATTACCGCTCACTGCTTAAAAAAAATGTGGAGATAAACGGGAAGCAGTACAAGCACAAATACTTCTCGGATCCGCGCGACGTGGCTTTGGGAGCATCTTGGGATGGATTCGCCCCGTTCAAACGCCGAAAGAAGACTGCCTGGCCCCTTATCCTTTTCGACTACGATCTCCCTCCTGACATTCGATTCCATCTCGCTTTCATTCTCGCTCTCGGCGTGATCCCGGGCCCGAATAAGCCAAAGGATTCAGATTCGTACTTGTGGCCGTTGGTGCAGGAACTGCTCAAACTTGCCGTTGGCGTGCCCGCCTTCGACATTTTGTCGGGGAAGCTGTTTGCGCTGCGTGCCTACCTCATTCTTGTCTTTGGCGACATCCCGGCGGTCTCCATGTTCATGCGCATGAAGGGTCACAACGGAATTTCGCCGTGCCGCATGTGTAAAATCATCGGCTTGCGCGTGCCCAACTCCCGCTCTACAGCTCACTATGTGCCGTTGGATCGCTCCTGCCATCCAGACGTCCAGGGTGATGCTAATGCGATCCAGGTTTACGACGCCGAGAACCTTCCGATGCGCTCGGAGGCTGAGATTATCGCCCAGGGGAAGGAGGTGGAGGCTGCGTTGACAACCGCAGCCGCAGAACGACTCGCCAAAGCATCTGGAGTCAAGGGTGTCCCCATTCTCTCTTACCTGAAGTCGCTCTCATTCCCCGGATCGTTCCCCTTCGATTTCATGCACCTGATATGGGAAAATCTAATCAAGAACCTCATTCTTCTGTGGACCGGTGATTTCAAGGGTTTGGACGAAGGCACTGGCGAGTACCAGTTAGCCAAAGCAATCTGGGAAGCCATCGCATCGCGTACATCTGCAGCTGCGGACACTATACCATCCGCGTATGGTAGCCGCGTCCCCAACATCGCCAAGGATCGCCCTAATGTTTCAGCTGAGATGTGGTCGTTTTGGACATTGTACCTGGGGCCCGTCCTCCTTCGACGCAGATTTCGCAGCGCTAAGTATTATCGTCATTTCCTCGACCTCGTCCGGCTCTTGAACATTTGTCTTCAATTCGAGATAACAGACGATGAGATCGAGACGCTCAGGACCGGATTTATTGCGTGGGTGCAAAAATATGAAGAGTAGGATCCAATTTGCTCACATAAAATCTGTGTTGACTCTTTTACAGAATGTACTTTCAGTACAATATCGAGCGATTACCTTGCTGCCCTTTAACGATTCACGGCCTCCTCCACATCGCATCTGGAATCAAATTCACCAGCCCAGTTTGGTGTTATTGGGCGTTCCCGATGGAGCGGTACTGTGGAAGTATTCAACCGGGGATCAGAAGTCGTCGATTCCCTTGGGCTTCGATGGACCGGCACGTCCTGGAGACAGCACAGCTCACTCAAATCAAGACTGTGTACAATGTTTTCGAGGAGCTCTCGCTCACGGCTTCTCGCGCGGAGATTCCTGGTTCATTTTCCGATCCTGCATGTACGTGTTATTTTTTCTTGTTTCAACTCGCATTTGAGGTTCGAGATTCCGTTAGATCCGTCTTGTGTTCTTCTCCCTCCGAGATCGCGAGCTACCCCTAGCTCGGCACAGATGAAGACGATTGCAACTGCCCTTTCCACACGCTCGGGTTCATCAATGCGGGATGTCAATAATGCGCTCAAGGCGGCCGAGGTCGAGGAATGGGGCAAGGTTCGCCGCATCGATTCCGAGGAGGGTGATACGATGCGTTCATGTTCGTTGGGGACAACTGCTGAGGACTCGCGGGACGCAACATATGTTCGGGTGAGTTTAGATTATCAACATCAACCCTCAGCTAATAATCGGTCTCCAGTACGAAATGCTTGTCAACAAACACGCCCGCTTCAAAAAGCGTGCGCCGGAATTCGAGCTTCAAACCTTCTACGGTCAACTCACCCATCTCTATCGAGTCCACTTCCCTGAGGCGTGTGCGCTGCTGAACACTGAAGAGCCGACAACGTACATACTGGCTGCTATCCGCGCTTGCGTCCTTGATGCGGACGATGCCCAACTCCGCGGACTCGACATTCATTTCTACTCTGGCACTGGCGGTCTGGATGTCATCGATATCACCAGTGTTCAGGCGCTCGTCGGCAGAGTCCCAGATAGGGGTGATGGATGGGCAATCATCGATCGCAGTGGTGTGCTTGCGCGGGCTGAGTGGTTGGGGGAGGACGAGTAGTTGTGTACATACATGTATTCATTGCAATTTTGGTTAAAATTAGGGCTAGTTCATATTCAACCTATTATGGGTGATTGTGGTTATAGGTTGATTTAAGCACTGCTCGGGAGGGGTTGAAATTGAGTCGGGCATAGGTTGAAACACGTATGTTGAAATTCTTCCTACGCCATAGGTTACTATCTAATCAACCTAAAATGAACCCAGAATAGGTTGAAAGGCGTTATTCAACCTACGTCCTGTTGAAGTTCAACCTAAGCCAGCTCCATAGTGGTCGACATCATCCGGCAAAGGAGGTGTCTGGGCCCTTCTGTCATGCAGACTAAACGGAATCCTCCATGACAGTATGCCGAACTGACGTCCAGAGCTGAACGGCCCGTACTGATGAGGAGTGCACAATTGGGCCGTGGCGAATGAAATATTTTCACATCTAGAATCAGACGGAAAGAGGGATCAGGGTTGGAGAGGGAGAGTGTCGGTGAAGATGTCGTCGGATGACTTTCAGAATAACGTCTTCGGGGTTCGGGACCTCATCGTCGTCCAGTGGGTTTATGTCTCCGACCTCCATTGCATTAGCCTCGGGGGCTGGCAGACCCATTGCGTTCAGGCCGGACCTAAACACGCATTGATCTAGCCGGATGTGGCCGGATCTAGGTCGGGCTATGTTCGGCTATGTATCCAGATCATGCCGATCTAAACCCAGATTGTGTTGTGAGCATCGTCGGTAAAAAAAGTGCCCAGAATTGAATACCGATGCAAGCTATATAAAGGTGGTCTGTTTTCTGTCCTGAGGCGAGATTTAATTTGACTAAGGAACAAGTTTCGGTGTCCGCCAATGACAGTTGGCCTCAGTAAAGTATATTACTCACTGCTCACAAGCTATAGTACAGGATCAGAGTCAGTAGAATCGGATCCTTGATTCAGGAAGGGAAAATAGTCACCTCTCCAATCTGAAAAAAGCAGTTATATCCCTCTCGTGGACCGCAAGAGGTCACCCACCTAGAACAATTTCGGTGTTGACCATAAGTTGTACTGTAGTGCATGACTCACTGCCTGACACCTGATATCTCCACGTCAGGGATACACATTTATCACTAACGGAAGAGGACCCACCTGCAGAACAAATTAGGGGTCATGAACAGAGAATCACTAATTGGAGGGCTTACATTACCCTTCAAGAACGAACTGAGTCGGCTCCTCAAAAGAATGACCAGCGAAAGTGCACTCACACCCTTTAAATCCAGGCTCTGGGTCAGCCCATCAAAATGTTAGTGTGAAAATACTACTCACCTGAAAACTGGTGTCAGCCGGTTAGAAAAAATGATCACTGGCTCTCACAGTCTTGAAACATGGGAACTGTGTCAGCAGATGAGAAACATGGTTGGCGAGATACCACTCACCGAATTAAATTCCCCGGCACTGTGTCAACCTCGCAGATAAATAGCTATGGAAATATGACTCACCCCTTTATCCCAGTATCCCCTTGTCAAAATCTTGATTGAATAAAGAAGACTTACTCCCTAAGAACACGGAGCATGTGTGAGATTATAATACATAGAAAAATCCGGGGCTTTCACCAAGACCGGCAAGACACACCGCAAGCCATTGCTACCGATTTACGAGGACGAGCCCGATCCCGAAGAATCGGATGACGACTCGGACGACGAAGGATAAGCGGCAGCGCGGCAGCCAGGCTGAGCCACTGAAACCGTTCCCCATCACACTCCAACACCCGCACGAAATTCGCTTTCCCCCTCCCCCCCTGGTTTCCCTTATGCGTTATGTGCTATGCTCTTATGTACCGACGCGCACGACGGTCGTAACCAGCCCACGGCAGACTGGCCCCTAAAACCTACCACTTCCAAAACTCAACTATGGCAACCCCGCACACCTCATACAAATACATATCCCCACCTATTTATTTGCCCGTCCCCGGGCACCGTGTTCTATCTAGTAGTTCGTGTACTTGTTGCGGTATAAAAATGCAGATACAAAAAAAAAAAAAAAGAAAGAAAAGAGAAAGCCACGTGGGATCACGTGTCAATGCTGTGCAGAGAAGTTTTTCCTTCAGGTTGATGGAAGAGCGTGACCATCATTGGCCAGCATTTGCCATTGGCCCGGGACCATCAGATGTGATTGATAGCCATCCCGCGCCGCGCGACACTCGCTCCCTGGATCCTTACCGTCCCAGCAACACCGGATTGCGGCTCTAAAGGAAGATTGCATGCGGCTTAAACCCGTCCGCCAGGCGCTGCTCTGGATGGATCTGTGTGCTTGGATCTGTAGAGTCTTAAGGCTCAGCTGTGTCGTTCGTCTTGGCAAACTTCCTCTCTCGTGCCCAACGAGTTGTGCCATAGTCTATCGTGGTCCCTATTCTGGTGGCTTCACGGTAAACCCTTGGCGCTAGAATTCAACCATAGAACACGAGTGGAGTGCAAGTAAATTTTGTCGGTGTATACATGGATCGACTATTGAGTTTCCCACATTTTACACATGTTTTTGTGCTTTACCGACTAAAGGGTCCTTTTTTCTAGCGCTTTTGGGTTCCTTTTCTTCAACTTTCTACCTCTGGATTTTCTGTCATTATCTCGTACGTCTTTCGTTTTTTTTCTTTTGTGATTTTGCTTTTCGAGTCGGCCACGCCTCGTTCAGAACGTCCTGCGCTGCGCGTCCGCGAAGCGCATCCTGTTAGCGACCCCACGCCGCTTGAGGTCGAGGAAGCGGAACTCGGGCGAGCTCTTGAGGTGGCTGGGCAGCGGTGGGGGGATGAATCGGCCGTAGAGCTTCGTCGGCTTGAGGGGCTCGGGGTAGAGCGCTGCGAGCCCGACGTTCGCGGCGTCTAGGAGGTCGACGATGGCGATAGGAGGCTGGAAACTGCACGCGGGCGGTGTGAGCGGGCCCGCGCTGAAGGTCGCCGCGGTCGATGGTGAGGAGAGCGTGCTAGATGTGGCGCTTGAGGTCATTGAGGAAGCGCTGGAGACGGCGGGGTGCATGTGTGCGACGCCTACAAGCGCGGGGATGGCTGTGCGGATGATGGATGGGATGTTCGCGACTAGGAAGCACGGGGCGGCGAGGACGGCCGCGCGGAGCTGCGCAATAGTAGGGCGGCGTGCTGGGTTTACGTGAAAGCACCACCGGAAAATGTCGTTGGCCTCGTGCGTGAGCTTGAGGAGCCGGTGCAGGAAGTGTTCTGGGTCCTTCCGGAACGCGGCGTAGTTGCAGTTAGTGGGCTCCGCGGCGGTCCAGGGCATGTGGCCGGTGGCGAGGATGACGAGGGTGACCGCGAGCGACCAGGTGTCGGCTCCGCGCGACGAGTAGGAGGCGCGCGAGGTGTCGAGGCACTCTGGAGGAGGAGTCAGCGGGCGCGAGCAGACGGAACAACATGTTTAACATACCTGGGCTCATGTACCCCGTCGTCCCGCGGTGAAAATCCCGCGACTCCGCTCGCCTCGTCGCTCCGCCGAAATCTGCTAGCAGGATATCCGCACCCGCTAAATTGCACAAAATGTTCTGCGGTTTTATATCGCGGTGGAACATGCCGCGCTGGTGGCAGTCCTCGACAACATCGAGCAACTGCAGGAACGCCTGCTTGACGAGCTCCGGGTTCCCGACGTAGAGTTGGCGGTTGACGCAGGCGAGCATGTTGGCGTCGCCGAGGTCGAAGACGACGAAGACGCAGTCGCCCTCGCTGAACACGCGGTGAAAGGACAGGACGCCTGGGTGATCGGCGACGCTGTCATGCATGTGAATCTCGTTGCTCAGAAGTGCGGCCTGCGTGGATCCGCGGGGGCCGTCCTTCATGCACTTGACTGCGAAGAACGCGGGGTTGTCGGACGAGGAAGTAGTATCAAGAGCTTTGTAAACCTTGGCGGACCCGCCGCAGCCCAATAATGAAACGAGATGAAGGTAGCCCTCGTCAACGAAGGCGCCTGTGAAATCGGGCAGAGACGCAGAACGAGGAGCCATGGGTGATTGTGGAGGGGCGGAGGTGAGGGTTTGGGGAGCGGGAGTGGGCTTTTGAGAGAGTTATAAGATGTTTAAGCAAATTTTAGGCCTCTGAGGTCAACTCAAGGTGGTGGCAGAAGGGGAAGAGTAGAGAAAGGAGAACTGGCGTCCCGAAAATACTGAGGAGAGATTTTACTTCCGCGCGATCATGTCTCACTTCGGAACCAAAGTTCCGTTGTAAGCCTTTCAATATATGTACCGGACTCGGAATCCAGAAGCCCTCGCGGACACTTTCAATTTGTTGTCAACTAATCCCAGAAACGAGGCTAGTCAAAGTCGAATTGAAGAAAGTTGAAGTACCAGCTCAACTTGAAATTTGAGCGTATGCACTTCAGATATCAAATTGCACGGAAGCAGATAGATTTTTGGGCCCTACTATCAATCGGAAGACAAAAGAAATTAGAATTACACTTCGCGATTCGTGCCTTCAACTTGAGGCAGCCTCGGATCAAGCCGCTGATAAGATCAGATTTCCCGACGTGGCACCTCCCTTTGCTTCGGTCCACGGCGGTTCGCGAAGCTCTGCGATCGCTGCTTGCCGAACTCGATTCACTGCTGTATCTCTACCAGACCCTACCCTTCTTCTTCGCGGTTCGGGGCGATATGGAAGAAGACATAAAAAGAGCTGCTGCCTTCGGGAACACGCCGCTCAATCGCAGTCTCTCGAGTTTCCAATGTGCGTATCCGACTTCTCCGGCTCCCTTCACTCGCTTCTAAATCGCACAGTCAGTCTTGCAATGATCGGGCGGCGCTGATTCCTGAGCGACGACGGAATGACGGAAGCAGAAGAAAACTTATACATCACGCTGGGCTGGACGCATGCTGTACGTCGGCTCTCGGAAAGCTTGGGATTGGCCGACAACTGTACTCAATCTTGGACTCTTAGCGGTGCTTATCGCGTTCAGCGGACTCGAGGCATTGAGCTGTGCCTTGGACCGACCACATGCGGTCGCTGGGGCTGTTTCCTTCATGCGGGGCGGTTTGATGTGTGTACAGCGACTCGTACTCCATCGCAGACTAGGGGTGCTACCAGTGCCGCTTGGTCTGGCATGCGGGGAATCAGACGGAACGAGGATCTCCGAGCAAAACAATTTCAGCGGTAAGCGGTCTATACTATACCCCTCAATTTCTAAGACTCCTCCAGATGTTCAAGCTGATTGTGCCGCAGCTGGAAGTCCCATTCGGGACATAAACCTTGACCACTTCGACATAATTGATCGTCCTGTGCGGTTCGAGTACGAGATGCCTCTCACCATGTTCGATGGATATTTCGCCGATTACGTGGCTGCTGTTTTGCCAGAAGATCCGTGCATTCGGCCTTCTTTGCTAATGACCACTGCTCTCATATATCGCGCTTTAGTCTGAGAGGATGAGAGCGTGCACTCGGTCCCAGAAACGAAACCCTTCCGCGATCCTAACTTCTGTTGCATTTCAGCGATCAATGTTTCGTCGGAGATACCAACTGGGGTGGCTGCCCGAACCCTGATGTGGCTGGGATCCTTGTCCGTGTCTCCGGCAAGTTATCTCGATTGGCACTCGATGGTGATTTACTGAACTGCGCCTGGCTTAGCTTATATGGCCAATGTACTGTTCGGGATCGTACTCATGTACTCGCCCAAAGAGGCCTCGACTGCCGTTGGGACGCAGCTGCTCACAGTCTACTTTCTACTTGTCAGCGGGATTATCGCCATCGGAGACGGTGATTTGTTGCGCTCCCACGCCGCGATGACGGTCTTTTTGGTTATGTCCCCTCTGGTGCGCAGGCTTGCCCGAGTCCCGACCAGAGCCAATCTCATCTTCACGTTGGTCGTTTACGCCGTCGTCGGATCCTTCGGATGATCTCTCATCGCCTCAACTCAATCTTGTCCAAGCGCCGTGAGCACCTCCTCACCCGGCTGCTTGTCATTGATTTCGTCATCATCTCGCTGGCACTCGCTACATTCACGGCACTGGCAAAACCCCGTTACTTCTCTCCAGACCCATGCATAATCGATATTGATGGCTATAAAACCAAAGAAATCTTGATGAGCCTGCTCTTTATCCCATACGCCGCTATCCCTTATCTACTAGTACCCGTGATGATCTTTGACTGTCAGCAGTGCGGCACTGGGTGGCCTCATATTTCTGTTGCTGTTTATCATGCTCGTACTCGGCTTCGTATATACCCTCTTCAGGCAAAGGCGCTTTCCAGCGAAGCAATATAAGATTCAGAGCAACAGATCGAAGTTCTGGGTTACGTGGTGCGTGGCATCCTCTCAGTTTCGACGCCCTCGTGACGCTGCGAATCTCAAGGTGTTGACAGTGCCCTACCCATTATTGCACTTCTGTGGCGTGTTCTTGGTCCCGATGATGTACTGGGTCCTGTTCATCGAGGCCCGACTCATGGGTACCCCCCGACAACATATTCTCCATGTCATTCGGCCAGGTTCGTTGCCCATTTTCCATTTCGCAAATCATACTCACCGCTATGGTTAGGTCCTCGCCATTTTCGTCGTTTTTTCCCCGCTTCTGCAGGTGATCCAGATGACGCCTATGATGTGGCCGTGGTTCCGGAACCTAGCGTTCATTGGTGTATTCTTCGGGCGGTCCGTGTAGCCGGTCAAAGGGTATTTGGTTGAGGATTACAATCTGGACAAGGATTCGTCCGTGGTTGATCCATTTATGGATTTTTCCTCCGAGTACGATGAAGGGAAAAAAAGGCTCAACCTGTCGTACAGTGCACATGCCAACCCATAGAGATTTCCTTTTTTCAACCACACCTAACCTTCCAACTACTTTCCTTTCCCATAACCCTGTATCGTAGTCTCCATTCTCAAACCCAACACGATATAAATCATAGACTCTGCGACTGGGACCAGTTAACATGAAAGTAATCCTGGGTCAGGTCAAAAGCAATGCACACGGCGCGGCCAGCGGTGGGCACAGAATGCTGATGGCCATCACAATGGTGCTCGGCATCGCGGCGATTTCTATTTTCGACGTCGTCCTCGACGCTTAGCCTTCCAGTTGCTTCCGGCCACAGAGTCCAGATTTAAATCGCGTGGTATGCATTATATAAAACTTGGTTTTAATTAGATCCTAGTCTAACAATTTCAGTAATAATATGTACTATGGTTCAACCTATCACGTGCCGTCAGGTTGAACTGCGCCAATAGTACTATACGTCGGAAACATCGAACGCTCTGTGATAACGTACATCCCTGTTGCAAATGAAAAGTCATCTTGTGGCTATACCGCCGCGTATGTGTCACATTGGTCTGTTGTCCGAACTCAATGAACTTGGACGTGATCGTATCTACCCCCTTCTTTCCCTCCGTTCCAGCAACCAGATACACAGGTGAAATGGAGGACCTGAGGGTACTAGTCTGCGAAATTTAGGACTCCATAGCACGATATTTCCCGCGGCTGCGCCCCCACCTGTCCTCAATCGGTGGATTCCTCGTTGGCGCGGGCCCAAGTTATCGCCAATGCTTCACGAATCATAACGAGACCAACTGTGATACCTTCAGAAGGACGCGGAAACGAAACCGTCCGGTCTTTGATGCATTCAGACATCGACGAGCAGATACCACGGCTTGTCCTGGGATTTTAGCGCTTGTTCCTTGTTGCGATACCCCAAGTGTTCGCATTTTAACAGCTGACGAAGAAGTAGACCCTGCTCTGCGGTTCATTCATGGTCAGCCAGCCCGAAAAAGATCACTTGAAACCAAAATATAAATGGCTTAGAAATGGCTAGGTTTAGAGCCTGCGGGCTACAGGTACTGGTAGGTCTAACTTGCAAACGAAGCTCGAGTCGTGAATGGAAATGGCTCATTTTCATTCTAATCTGTGTCATTGCGCGGAGACATCAATCCAAATGCAACGAGAGAAAAATAATAAAAATAACATAACGGAGCCACGAATCAAGCCCGGGCGCCTTCGGTCTCGCGCACCAGCTTCAACGAGTGCTCGGAGCGAGGGTGAATATCGCATTCAAATCTGTCCGGCGTTCTATTTGCACGGAACATGTTAGCCAGACGATGAAATAGCCGCGCACAGAGCCGCACCTGAAGATGGCGTTGTTGAACTCAATTTTTGGTTCGATCGGGTGGCCGAAATCGTCCTTGACCTTCGATATATCCAAGGTCGCAAGGACGGTCGCAACCAACAACCATACGGACGATTCGGCGAGGTGCACCCCGGGACACCGTCTGCGAAAGATTAGCGAGAGTCAGAGGTTACGGAGTGATGGAGCACCTTCGGCCGAAACCCTGGAGATATCGTATTGTTGAATGCGGGATGAAATGAACAGCTGTAGAGGACGCACGAATACGTAGTTGCGCGGATCGCGTCTTTTCGCTAGCGCTGGGTCGACTTTCTCTAGGTAGCGCTCCGGGAGGAACGCGGATGCATTGGGAAAGAGCGTCTCGTCGCGCGTTATAGCCCTGTCGGAGAAGACGTGAAGATTAGAACTGCCCTTTGGAGGATTCGCGGGAATGGGATATACCAGACGTTCGCAAAGACCTATAACATAATTATTGAGGGAATCTCCAAGTTTTGCCGCAGTGCACTACTCACCAGTGATCCCTTAGGGATGAACATGCCACGATATACGTCGTCCTCCATCAATCGATGAGGAAGGCCTTGAACGTAGTTAGTGGATTGCTTCCATCCACAATGGAGGACATACTCATCGGAAGAACCACCCCCCAACGATACACTTCACTCACAACTGCATCAATGAAAGGCAGTGAAGGGCGGTCGCTAAACGTTGGGAGCCTGTCAGGCCCCACCACAGAATCGAGTTCCTTCTGCGCTTTCTCGAGGATCTCGGGATGCAACATCATCGCCAACAAGAAGTGGCAAAAACTGGTGATGATCTGTCGGGCATTCAGTCTCGCGAAAGTGAAGTGATAATGACACGAACCGTATCCATGCTGGCGCCATACATGGAATTGGCGGTGTTCTTCAGGTCGACTTCGAACTGCTCCGTGCATTCCCTCTCGCCCTCAAGTAACGTGGAGCAGAAGGATGGCGCATAACTTCCAGATTTCTGGTTGAATGTAAATATCAGTGCTTAGAGTTCAACGTTCAACGGTACTCATAGTTCTTACCAAGCTAGCCTTGACGAAGTTGTATGGTTGATCTACGAACCTGGTGAAGTTTGAGAAGGGGAGATCAAGGGCTGCGTATGGAAGCAATCACTCTTCCATCTTGGCCTTCCACACATCGGCCTTGGTCAAGAAACTCGAGCCCGGCGCCCAGCGCGGGAGATGTTTTAATGATGGGAAGATGTCGCTGTGAAATGCGATTGTGAGTACGCAGTAGGCACCACGAGATGGCCGCGTACACAGGCCACTAGGCGAAATTAGAAGTGGACAAAGATAATTGAAGGATAAACGCACGATTCCGCCACCAGATGTGATCTTGTTCGCTAATATGTCGACACTCTCTTCTCCAAGGGTTAAAAACTTGTCGTTGTTCGGGGAAGCTTCGTATCCATAGACTACGGAAAGCGTGAGACCACCTGCGTAACGCCGTAGGTGGTCCATATATTTTGACGGGTCGGCAACGAGGCGCCGGATAAATGAATGTGTTTCCGACTGGATCAGCGGATGATATGAAGGAATGACTTGGACGCCGAACGCCTGGTTAAGAAGTCTGCGCTGGCGCTTGGACTTATCGCCATATCGGGTGAAGGCGACCTGGGTGAGAATGGCTTGTAAATGTATTGGCGTGGTAGTATGAACGGATACGGACCATATTATCGCAGCCACAGAGCTCCCCAGCCATTACAGACGGCGGCTTGTCGCTGTAAATAGAGCCCTTCCTGTCCAGCAACTCCATGGTCGCCTCGGGACTGCTGAGGAAAATGAGGCGTTGGCCCATGATGTGAACATGTACAACATCGCCTTGGCATGCACTTGAGCGCCCATATGATGCTGAGAAGGCTGTCTTACCAAACTGCGCTGCCCACTTGGTGGCAACCAGCCAGAGCTCCTTTGCAGTCAGATCGAGTACGTTGCCTAGAATGGGAACGGGTCTGGGTCCAGGAGGTAGATACCGGGCTGGAGCCGTTGACTTCCGGTGCCAGACGAAAATAATGATCAGAAGCACCGCGACAAGCACCCAGGTGAAGGTCATCGAACTTAAGAAAAAGAAGGAAGAAAGGTGTCTCAGATCAACATCATGCCGCCAGGTTTTAACCTTCTCCCGAGCGCCAATCTGAAGATTGGCGAAGCCTCGATGCCCGAGGGCAACGGCCCGCCCTTGTCCCAATTTGATCACCACCGAGAACAGTTCGCAGGGAAAACTGGAGGCCGCCTAGACCGCTCTAATGGTGCCGAATCAGTGCCGAAACTTATTGTTCTCGGCGGCGGTTCCGGAGCTGCCGAAACAATAGGTTTAGGGCAGGCTGAAACTGCTCCTGAAACCTATAGTTTCAGAAGCAGCTTCCTAAACTATGTCTTCCAGGTTTGCCGAAAACATACCCAAAGCGGAGCTTCAGCTTAGGCCGCGCGAAAACTTCACGTTTCGGGTATATTGTCGGTCCCACGTCGTCGATACATATAAAAATTTCAGAATCATTTCCGGGGGAGATGAAATCTATGGCATATGGCGGTCCCGATGCACTTTTAATCCCGCGCAACATTTTTTGACCTCCGACCCTAAAACTCGGTGTTTTCCGGTCTCCCGCGCTAGAAATAGACACCCCGATGGGGCAGTTTTTGATCCCCGCAACTCGTACCTCCGCGAAAGAAACTCGACCTCCGCGCAAAAGAAACTTCAGTCCCCCCAAACGCTCCATTCGAGTCTCCGCACAAATATGCAACTGAACATCAAAATTCACGAGAAACATCATGAGAGTCTGGATCGCAACCAACGACTTAACCATTGCGCTATCAAAATTGTTCTCATTTTCCCATGCTCGGCTAAGTTCGGAAGCATCGGCGCTGTCTCGGAACTTCCGGAGACAGCCCGATAAGATCAAATCAGGCATCAGATTAAGCTCGGGTAATTCTCTTTGTTTCTTGCATTCGCGTTCTGCCCCGTCCCGACGTGTCTACAGGTCCGTAACATGGTCCAAATCGTACATTAATGCTAACATGGCCTCAGATGAGCCGAAACTATTCTATCAGACCCAGTTTCACTGAGCTTGGCTCAGCTGACCTTGATAATGAGCCTGATGCTGAGAGCACTGTCGGGGCTACGTCCAGCCCTCCTGGCCCTTATGTTCCAGATCTCTATGTTCAGCAGGATGTTCTCTTTCTCGATCTTTGCTCCGATGACCTTAGGGATGAAGAGGGAGATCTTACCTATGGCAGCAATTCTCAGGCTCGGAAATTCACAGACACAGAGAAAACTCTTCCAGTGCTTGAATTCATGAAGGAAGAATTCTCTAGGTTCTCCTTGAAGGCTTTTTTGCAGGAGCTGTTCACCTCAGAAGATGCATCAATCAGAAATGTAACCAATAGTTATCTGGCTACAGGTGGTGGTCTGCATCTCTTAGAAACTGCTATTGGAGACCAGGGAATGGAAGACCCGGATATTGTGGACTGGATTATGGCTCATGCTAAAGAACTGTGTTCTAGAGATGCCCAGACCATGACTTCGAATGAAGCAGTCATGCAAATGAAGGGCTCTCAAGCATCTCAGGGCAGGCATAAATTATGAGCATTTTACCCATAGCTGCTGTTTTAAAGTCCTTCTGTGTCTTCTTCTCTGAGTGAATGAAGAGCGACGAGATAACATCACAGTCATTCCTATAGTCATGAGTTTAATAATAGCAATGATCAATGAAGGAATATTAAACATACAAAAGTTCTCCATCAAGTCCCAGGCTTGTGTATGGGGTTACAAGTAATGAAATGCCCTCTTACCGTGCCAACATTGGTAGGACCCAGCTAAGAGACTTCCCAGACCCAGTAGATGAGATGACAACAGCATCTCCATGACACGTTCCCACCTAATTTGAGATCTCATTCTGGAAGCTATGAAGATTTGCTCCTGCAGGGATTGCACAGCATCTGAGGGCAAGTTTATTCCATTCTGAGGGATCAAGGGCTGGACTAGGTCCCAGTGGAGCAGGGTTTAAGAGATCAAATGCTTTTTGCTGAGGGGCACCTACGTTGTTCAAGGCAAAGGGTTGGAAGGATGGAGTTTTTGGTGTAGCCTCGTATCCATTTCGATGTTGTTTCCTAGGTTTTGTGGGACCAACTGGGTTCCCAGGAGATTTGAAACTTTGATCTATAGTAGCAGAAGTGGAGGCTCGGATTGGGGTCTGGGCACTCAGGGTTTGGACAGCGGTCTGTGGTCCTGTAGGATTAGTGCTAAAAATACTTCACAAGTCAAAGGAAGTATATCAGTATCCTAATGTACAATTTGGCCCACTTTACAGACCTGTAGACGCGTCGGGACGGGGCAGAACGTGAGTTCAAGAAAAAAAGAGAATTACCCGAGCTTAATCTGATGCCTGATTTGATCTTATTGGGCTGTCTCCGGAAGTTCCGAAACAGCGCCGATGGTTCCGAACTTAGCCGAGCATGGGAAAATGAGATCAATTTTGATAGCACAATGTTATGGTTAAGTCATTGGTTGAGATCCAGACTCTCATAACAGGGTTCCCAAATTGGGATGTCATGAGAGTATGGTCCGAGACAAAGATGGCAAGTGAGTGACGGTGGATATGTAATTTCCACCCTGCCCTTCAGTTTGACCTTGCATGCTGCTACCATATTGATCACTGGACCGAACCCGCATTTCGGCGACTAATGGATGTCCCAATCACATCGCTTGAGATGTCCCATACATGCCAGATCGGTGATACGGGGTATTTTTGGTTGGTCTAGACAAAGGCGCAGATTGAGAATCATTGCAAACACTTTGCTTTCGACACCCCTGCGGCCATAAATGACCCTACCTGCAACACCCCTGCCATCTTCAATTATACATGGAGCCATGAGTGGGACACCACCGTTTCGAAACTTATACACCGTCCTGACGTGCCGATGAGCTGTATCGACCTTCTCAACTTGCTAGAGGAGACCGAAATCGATGACCTTTGCGAGGGCTGTCGGAAGCGCACAGTCTCGTGGGTATGTGGCATTGGCCATGCCACGAAGGAGGAGGATCTCATTGATGCAGCTGTCAAAGCGTTGATATCGCTTTAAACAGATGAACCAATCTGCACAGCGCTAATGAACAGTGTCATCGACAGGGTGGAGTGCCAAGTGTCGGGGACATCTATTCTACGTGGTCAGCCAATTAGCAAAGCGATTGCCAGTGTAATTCATCATAATCATTCAATTGAATTGGTACCTCAATAACTTCAGTTGCACTGGCTGGTTGGTGGTTGATTAACCTATTATGTTGTGCAGACACTCAACTTGGGTTTTTTTGAGGGCAAGGACTTGTGTTTATTTTGCGTGGAGGTTCGAGTTGCGTGCATCAAAAACAGCTGGATGGGTATGCCTTTTTTTGGCATGGAATGCCGGAAAAGACCGAGTTTCCCCCCTCCTCTTCTTCCTGTGCCTCTCCCTGCTGTTCACTTCCCCCAAACCTATCTCGGAGTTGCTGGCACCTCCTCCATTCTGCTGCAGACCTGCCCAAGAACTTCCATGAGGACTACCCCACATCCCTGCTGTGCATCTGGGTCAATATATCCCAGCGTAAGAGGTGTGTATGTTTCCTTTGTGAGCAACCCCAAGTGCCCTCCCACATGTGGTGGTATGGGTTTTCAAGCGAAAATGCTCGTAAACACCCTCCCGGACCTGTCAACTACTTCATTTCAGATTGCACTTTTTTCCCTACAGCTGGTGTGTTAGCATTTCCGCAGGACAACAGCAGTGCAACCAAAGTACTCCCAAAAGTGTAGTAGCAGTAAAAGGTGGTTTCCCGAGCCTGCATGTCAGACAGGGACTAGTTCTGCTGATTGGCAACCCGGCGAATGATATTGGGGCAAGGGGACTTCATTGTCCAATCGAGCATCAGATTGGCTGCCCTCATGACATAACAACCATGCTGTTCCATTGCTGTTGCTGCCCAACCGTGTTTTCTCGTCTCCACCGGCACTCCCAACAACATATGGCCAGCAAAGCAACCCTTGATGTCGTCCAACCAATGTTTCTTCAACGCCCGTTTATCCAGAGAAGCAAATTCAAAAAGAAAGCTGGTTTCGGCAACCTACTAAAGTCTACTTGAGGCCAAACTCAGGCAGGGAATCGAGGGGGACAGGGAAGCCCTTGATGCTCGAGACGTTGGATGCTTGCAATGCCAGGCAGATGTGGTCCTTGAGCCCTGTGCTATGCATGTATATGCTGGAGCTGGGCACACTGTGCTGCACTGTGAGCCCCTCCGGTATATCTCTCCATTCCTGTGTGCTAGGAAGTTGTGTGCGCCCCAGCTGGCTTATCATGTAAATGAAGCCGTCGGAAAGCAAGTTCCAATGGAGGAATTTGCAGCACTGGTTGGGGGTCGTGTTTACGAGCAGCGTAGATTCAGGCAGGATGTATTGTTTGTTGGTGAGATCGGACGTGAACGGGGATGCCGACTGATCCACCTGTGCTAGCGCATCAGCCCAGGCGACAATGATAGGCTGGCCCTGTGACCAGGTGTGAAATCTTTCGATTTTGTGTCTGTTATTATTCACTAGGGCCATATAAGTCTAATAGATCATACTTCAGTGAGCTAGTGTGAGGTCCGAACATCTAGCTAAGGATATACTATGTGTGCTAGCTGTGGGTGCTTGGTTGTGATGACAGTACCGCTATGGGTCAGATTCAAAAGTAGCTATACTAACTTTAGCAAAAGGCCATCCACCCGTTCTGTGAGGAACTGGGACTTGCTTGCAGGTTCCTACCAAGGATATAGTTACCGCACACCATCTTGTCATGATCCGGAATTCTTTTCCGTTATCCCAGAGTTCAACTCCGTTATTCCACACTCAACCCCTCTGCATCCCGATCGTAGGAAGAACAATCAGTATTAATATTGCGCATTAACCCTATGTGTTCTGTTACCACAGACACCAGACCCCCTAATCCCCTATAAATCCCTTGGCACTTGTATATAAACCCTGTATTATTCTCCTATTCTCTATACTATTCTGGTCTATACTCCAGCTGCTTGTTTGCTTGTCCTTTTCAACTCTGCTTTTCCCTCGTCCAGTTGCCTCAGTCGCGTTTCGAGAACCCGACAAGCCGCTGTGCTGACAAAAGAATAGTATCTCCCAAACAACTACTCGACTGGACAAGATGCCGTGCGTAAACCCGGTGGAATTTGACGAGTTCAATGCCCACGGGCTGGACGACAGAACCCAATACCTCTTCAACAAATCTCTTGACAATGCGGAGAGTATGGCTGAAGAGTTACGGAAAATCAACACTTCTGGCACTACCTTGGAGACCATGGTTACGGGATTACAGGGGACCGTGATGGAGTTGCAGAAGAGCATGGCTCGTATGGAGGAGGAAAGGAGCACCACAACCGGGATGGTAGCGACCGCCTTGGAGATGATGAAAGAAGCGAGGGACGAGATTAGAGAGATACGCCAGGCAGAAGCTCCTATCGGAGGCACTGCCCAGGCACGAGAAGTACGGGTGAACACAAAGCAGCCTCAAGTGGCCACCCCGAACATGTTCGGTGGCAATCCCGAGAAGGTGGACCAACTCCTCGCCGACTGCTGGCTTAATTTCCAAGGCAACATGGTGTACAACAGTGATATCACGAAGATCACCTATTGCCTTTCCTACATGAAGGACGGGTCCACCACCACCTGGGCCAACAATGTTGTGCAAGCCATGTGTAAAGGTGACGGCACTGGGGCCTACAAGACCTGGAAGGAGTTCGAAGAAGCCGTCATTTAGGACTTCAAGGGGGGGGCACAGGTCAAAATTGCGCAGTCCAAGATGGAGTCCTTATGCCAGGAGAAGACCACGGCTACTGCCTACTTCACCGTCCTGGACGCACTCAACAAGACGGCGGGATTTGATGACACCACCCTCATCCATATCCTAAAGCGCAGGATTCAACTGCCGCTTGTGGAATCAGTCTACAAACAAGAAGTAATGCCCAAGACCTATGACGACTGGAAGAAGGCTGTCATTAAACACAACGGCCTTAAACAGGCCTACCAGGCCATGCAGTACTCGTTGCGAGACCACTCCACCCACTCCCCGCTTTCCACCAATTGCACCCATAATCCCGCTGGTAATACCGGCGGTAACACCGGGACCCCTCGCAGCAGCGAATGGTGCAGGAACTCTGGAGGCAACCCCAGCACCACAACCGGTAATCCCGGCTTGAGCGCTGTGGCCTCCACCTCCAGCATCGCAATGGTGCCCATGGACATTGACAGGACTATGGCGTGTGGACCCAGCTTTCGCAACGGCAAGCCGATCTGTTATCATTGCAACAAAGAAGGGCACATCACAGGTAAGGCCAAGAACCCGCAGTTCCACGCCATGATGACCGACTTGTTGAAGGAAACCCTGGGGGATTTTGTCAAAAATCAGGAGTGAAAGCTGTGTCCTCCCAATCTATACCCATACCTGACTCACATGTACCCCTTTCCCCTGCCAATCGATTTGAAGTACTGGCTGTATTTGAAAATCCCGAGGATGACACCGAGTCTGAACAAACCGCAAGCGACGAAGAGAAGGAGGGATAGAAGGAGAGGAGCTCCGGGCCCAACCTGCGTAGCTCCCTTCGAAAGAGAAAGAGGAAGCCTCAGATGGAGAAAGCGGAATGGTGCCGACTCCCTGAAGGTAGTGCGATCCGAGCCCTGGAGCACATGCGAGAGAGACTGCAAGACACCTATCGGGTCCTTAGGGGGTGGACCCATCCTCGACGCCGAGCGGAGGTCACCACTGCCCTTATTCAACACCTACTCGCGACATACCCTCCTGAGGCCTTAGACACACTGGAGAATTTGCGCAAAGCACCGCAGTTCATACAATCTGCACAGAGCGTACGGGGTAGCTTGATGATGGTACCCCTGGTACTAGAAGATCTTTCCAGCCTCAAGGGCTTTACAGTCGCAGGATTACTCGACAGCGGGGCCACCAACGGGTTCATCAACGCCAAGCTAGTGGAGGAAAACGGACTGGAAATGGAGCCCTTGTCTCTAGCGGTACCAGTCTATAATGCCGACGGAACCACCAACAAAGGGGTCGGATCACCCACGTCATTCGACTTCACCTGCGGATCAAGGACCATACGGAGATATTTCCCTTCGCAGTCACGGACACGGGCAAGAGCGATGTGATCATCGGGTTTAACTGGTTGAAACGGCATAATCCCGACATTGACTGGCAGAAGGGAGAAAAAACCTTCTCTTGATGCCCACCTGAGTGCAAGCGGAAACACCTATGGGAAGAGTGGGAAGAAGAGGGCACAGAGGAAATAGAGTCGATGGACCGGATCTTTGTGACCAAGATCTACTTGGAGGAGGCGTTGCCAAGTCGGGATGCAGAACAAATCCGAGCAATGGGGAGTATGGCTACGAAGTTAGCGGCTGCTGTGCACAAAGCCAAAGGGGAGCAGACGCTGGAGGAGGCAGTCCCGGAACACTACTTATGGAATTATTGATCGGTCTTCAAGAAACAAGACTTCGATAAACTCCCGGCGCAAAAGAAATGGCACCACACCATCGAATTGAAACCTGGCGTGGAACCTGTACGAGGACGGAGTATCCCGCTCTCCATCCCCGAACAGAAAGAACTGGACACCTTCATCAAAGAACATTTGGAGACTGGTCGTATTCAACCCTCCAAATCCCCATTCGCGTCACCCTTCTTCTTCGTCAAGAAGAAGGATGGGAAACTTCGACCTGTCCAGGACTACCAAAAGCTCAAATGCTATAACCATGAAAAATTGGTATCCCATTCCCCTCATCTCGGAAATCATGCATATGCTGCACAAGGTGACCTGGTTCACCAAACTTGATGTGCGATGGGGATACAATAACATTCGCATCAAGGAAGGAGACGAGGAGAAGGCCGCGTTCATCACCAACCGGGGATTATGGGAACCCTTGATAATGTTTTTCGGACTGACCAACTCGCCGGCCACATTTCAATCCATGATGAACGAGATTTTCGAAAGGCAGATTGCGGAGGGAAGGGTCATCGTCTATCTTGATGACATCCTCATCTATTCCGAAACCCTGGAGGAACATCGCAGCACCGTGTCGGAAGTGCTCACGATCCTTAAATCCTATGACTTATATCTCAAGCCGGAGAAGTGCGAATTCGAGAAGCAGAAAGTGGAATACTTGGGGGTCATCGTGGGGAACGGGAAGATATGGATGGATCCGGTGAAAGTAGCAGGTGTGTGGGAATGGGCAATGCCCAAAACGGTGAAGGACGTGCGATCTCCTACGAACTGGCCCTACCCAAGAGTTGCAAGGTCCACCTGGTTTTCAACACGGTGTTTCTGCGGAAGTGGGTACTGCCGGAGGCTGAGCATCAGTGGGATGACCCGCCGCCGCCTCCGGATGTGTGAGACGGACAGCTGGTCTATGAAGTAGAAGAAGTCTTGCGGGTGAAACCCGCGGGCAAGAGGCGGAAAGACAGACTTCTCTACTACATCCACCATATGTTGGAAGGTGCCAAAGAAGCAATCAAAGACTTTTATACCTGATACCCGGATCGACCAAGGGAACAACTCAACGACAAGGGGGACTGGCGAATTCCAAAAGGCACGGTAATCCCGAAATCCCGTGATCCTGGGGACTACGCATCGGGACGATGTGTCTGAACGGGGGGGCTAATGTCATGATCTGGGATTCTTTTCCGTTATCCCGGAGTTCAACTCTGTTATTCTGGACTCAACCCCTCCGCATCCTGATCGTAGGAACAACGATCGGTATTAATATTGCGCATTAACCCTATGTGTTCTGTTACCACAGACACCAAACCCCCTAATCCCCTATAAATCCCTTGGCACTTGTATATAAACCCTGTATTATTCTACTATTCTCTATACTATTCTGGTCTATACTCCAGCTGCTTGTTTACTTGTCCCTTTCAACTCTGCTTTCCCTCGTCCAGTCGCCTCAGTCGCGTTTCGAGAACCTGACAAGCTGCTGTGCTGACACATCTAAACAATGGGCATACACTGGGGGATACAGTTAGAGCTTGCACAACATTGCGGTGGTCAAAGCGACCTCATGCGATGACAAGTCTGATGCTTCCCGATAAATCCAATCAGGCTTTTGACAGGAAGTGTCAGCGGTTTGAACGGACTGGTGATCGGGTCCAACAGAGCAATAACTCCGAACAACTACTAGAGATCATTCTGATCCAGATGCTCGCTTTGACCATACTCCAGACACCATATGGAGCTGTCAGAATCTGCATGGGATCTGCAATGCAGCAACTGCAAATTCGAGTCATAGAGGAGTGAACCACATGGTTCATTCCTGGTGTGACAGAGAACAGAGGTCTCAACACACTAAGGTAGACGTCACTCAAACACAACTTACATCCCAAATATGGGTAAATAACTGAAACAAATGCGCCGGATATTCCATAGGCTGTTTCCGGCTTATCCGTCCCTAAAATCTGGGGAGATACATGCAAGCTATCATCTGATATACTCCAATATATGATTATGGCCGTGAACAAAGAGGAGTTCGAGTTTGAAGTTCGGATCAGCAAAGGTTTTCCACGACCTTCGAGAACCCTTGCAATATTAACTCCTCCTTCAGTTTTCACTTTTGTCAAAATCTGTCTCATTCGGAGATAGAAAAGAAGGGTTTCTATAGATTGTAGGCAGGGATAAGGCTTAATTTGTGTGCTGATTATCTGGCGCATTTGTTTCAGGTATTTGCCCGTATTTGGGATGTAAGTTGTGTTTGAGTGACGTCTACCTTATTAAAATAAGAAATATACCATTTTCTCACAAACTGACTTTCAACAGGCACAGTTTACTAGCTAAATGAGGTTGGAGTGATTATCCACTGAGTTCTAAATACCTGTTTGTATTATTTTGTGACCAGATATTGTGATTTCCTTATTTAGATCTCTCGTTTGTATAAATACCCATAGTTCTTTAGGAGGCCAGTGGATTCTACCCCTTTTCACCCTGAGACCAAGGCTACCAGCTAGGTCCTGTGTGGGAACATCTAGACTGTATTCAGCACAACTCTAGGAACTTTCAGTTTTTTCAGTTAGCTTACACTAAATGGACAAAATGATTGACCAATGGGTTTTCGACCATTTCTGGACAACGAGACTATATTTTGACACAAACCAAGATGTCAGAGGGTGGAGAAAAGCGAGGCCGATATTCCCGCACAATTGATAGCATCAAAATAGATTGATGCGCCATCAAAATTGCCATATAAAGAAATCGCATTTTTTTCAACTTGCTCCGTGATTTTTTTGGGGGGAGGTCGAATCACTCATATGATCCTCAATCTTTTGATTCATCTCCCCAGTTGATCCATTCAAAAATATACAGGGGATCGGGCAGCCATTTTGGCTGTTTTTGGCCACTTTGCGGGCCCTATAGCACCTTTTTGCCTGTATATTTTTTCATGATTGAACTTTGTTGGAGGCAATGGGAGACCTGAGACTGCAATCTGGGTCATTTAGATTTGCCCAAAAAAAATCACCGCTCAAGTTGAAAATTTGGATTTTCTCGATTTCAGCCACTGTGATGGCATCAATGGGGCAAAAATGTCGGGCCTGCTTCCCCCAAAGGCCTAGCATTTTATTTGAGGTCAAGATATGTACTGGTCACTGAGAAAATCCCGAAAACCCATCGGTCAATCATTTTTTCCACTTAGTGTAGATTGTTGGAATATATTGGTTTTTTGTTTGATATTTGAATGCAAAACAAGTTGGGAAGTTTGAAAGGACTGATCAAGTGCAAATTACCAGTACAAGTATGCGCTGAAACGGTGCACCTAAGTATGGCTGTGCCTAGGACTGACTATGATGCTGTTGCAGAACAACCACCAAAACCAACGAACACACACCAATATGAAGTGTTAACAAGTAAGTTCGGGTTGTCCTGAAGTATACAGGTAAGATTGAACTCCTCAAGGGGTGTTGGGACAGAGATCAACTCAAAGATGTTCGAATAGAACTGTCCTAGGAGCTTTCAGTAGTTGCAAACTACCAAACTTGGGGTTCCCGGGCCATGGAATATGGGGGAGGGAGAGATATAAAGTGTCCTAGGACTGCCAAAAATGGGGCCTAGGGGTCTGGGAACTCCAACCAACCTGCTAAATGGGGTTGATTCCAAGAGTTATCTATGACCAGCCTGCTAAACAGGGCTGATTCCAATAGATGACCACAACCAGCCTGCTAAATGGGGCTGATTCCAATGGTTTGTTTGATACACAACCAACCTGCTAAATGGGGTTGATTCCAATGCCTGACCTTGCCACTTAACAAGGGACCTTTGAATACAAACTGCTGCAGCAGGACCACAATGAAGTAGGGGCTTAGATGACCTTAAAGCACAAAGTAGCCAACAATTGAACTTCCTACTAATGAATCTACACAAGAGGATAGGTTTTATAAACAAATCTCCATGCTGATACAGAGAACACAAGGCCTTTGACAAGCAATGCTGTTGGCAACTGCCTAGGCAAGTGCTGGGGCACAAATGAACTGCTGTAGGGTGTGTCCTACATGGTCCTTTATAGTAAACAGAGATGTACATGACAGAGTGAGTAATGAGAAATCCAATGAGATAAGAGAAACAGGCAGTCCAGATGGAATAGGAAGGGTATATGTGGCAAGCTGCTCTAGTTTTGGGTGTTCTCGGCACCTAGTAGTTATATCCTTTAACTCCTAGGGCCCATATTGGGTATATTTCAAATACCATTGGACTGGCTGAACATATTCGTGTTCCTCCTGGCTCCTCGGACACTTGCGTCCTGCCCCGGCATTTTTGCTAATCCATCCCATTTGTCCAGCTTAGTGAGTAAGTGTGAGACTCGGACAGTCTCAATCCGGGATTTGGAGACAGTACGCCTGGTGGGTCTGTAGTACAGTACACCTGGTGGGTCTGTAGTACGAGCTTTTGTGATGAAGACCCTTTGTCCAAGAACGGTTCTCACGACACACAGGGATCGACTGGATCCGGATATCCGCTCAAGCCTTGGTTGTTTGAGTAACAAACAAAGAGCTAGAAAATATGTGTCAGTAACACTGAGCCTAAGACTCACTATCACCTATGCCTGTGCTCAGAGAGTCTCGATGAGTCACTTTATGCTTCGGAGAGTCTTGACGAAGTACAACTGAGATCTTGGAGAGGCTCGACGGGAGTACAGAATTAGAGGTAGGCAATGGTTTTGGATGAAAGAGTTGATAATTCATCATGGGATCAACTACTGACTCATCCGTTTGTAATGAAGATTCCCAATCCATACAAAGGAGAAATACAATGAGTTGTGAGAGTTGTAAAAGGAATACAATGAGTCATCAAGTTTTGTGAATGTAAAGAGGAAAAACGAAATGAAAATATAATGAATCCTTACAGTAAGCCATGGCGTACCTCTGCCAACCATCTATGTCCTTGATGGCTCAGCCTCAACATTTCAGCCTGCTGTGATCAATCATCCATCAATCATTTTGGTCTAGTTTGGCTCCCTGGGACGTTGTGATAAGGACCGCGGCGTTACGGTGTGAAGGAAGTCAGCTTCACAGGTGTAGCAGGTCCGTCCTCTAAGGGGATTAGCATTGGACACTCGAGGGAGGTGCACATAAAGGTTGCAAGCTGTGTTTGTTCCGGGTGGGAGTGAGCTTGGGCGGGATACACGGGCAAGTGTGTGTGTGTGTGTGTGTGTGCTCAAGCTGGGGTGTACTGTGAGTGCAACGGGTTACAGCTGCGGAGGGTGAGTGAGGCGCGAGCTTAGACTTAAGCTGCAAAGGAAGGGTAAGTGGAGCCCAAAGGCGACTCTGGACTGTGGTGTGGTGGTCAAATCCTATGCATTGGGTGGGAGAGTACAAGTGGGCAAACTCGTCCCAGGGATTGACTCCCAAATTGAATTGAATCCAATCAAATGTCTACTGCTCAGAAACTTCACCTCTTTTATACCTGCTGCGGCACAGCCTCCAGGACGAGGTGTCTATCGAAACGACTCAAGGTAACAGTCCATTGTCATCTCCCAAGGTCCAACACACTCCTATTTGGGGTGAAAACACACAAGGAGACCGAAAAGCCAGAACACAAGGCAGGAAATATGCTTGTATTCAGGGTGTCTTGCTTTGGCGAGGACCCGAATCAACGGATGCACTGGTGTGAGTCCAAACACGAGGCAAGATACGACGGTATTTGTGGTGCCTTTGCTGAGGTGAAGACCCAAACCAACGGGAACGCAGGTATGAGCCCTCGGGTTGCTACAGATTTGAGTGGAGTCGACAGTGAACAATGGCCATGCCCCAGAAAACGGGGTCCAAGCCTGAAATACGGTCGTGTTGGGGTGTGCAGATGCGTCCGGAGCATGCTGCATGTCCGTGCACATGTGTAGTGAGAGTCACCTGGTCGTATTCGAGTGTGGTGAGAGCTGCCATGCCTGGTCCTGGCGTCGCTGGCTGCGTCCGGGGGTGTCTGTCCGAATGCGGTTTCTTGGTGCATCCCGATTCGGAAGGAAGGGTGATTCGTGCGTGTGGTTGTCGACACAGCATGGATGAGATACGAGGGCAGATACAGAGTGTATACAGTCCTCACACATCCGTCACATGTTCTGATCATTCCTGGGATCCACCAGAAGCGTGTCCATGGAACGACTTAGAGTGGTCTCGGGACATCCATGATGGAGTCCTAGGACATCTAAGTGTTCTATAAGCGTGTGAGCGATCCGTGGACACCCACAAGGGCTCCTCGGATGTCAACAATGTCTCCTATTGCTCGTTTGAGTGGTCCAGGGGCACCTGCAAGGGTCCTTGGGACATCATAAGTATCATATTCAACATAGTCATTGGACTGTTGTAAGTCCTCAAATATGATCATGTCCGATCGCAGTCCTTGTCCTTGGACTGTGACTTATAGTTCCTCAGACTGGTTCTATCCAGCCGTTTGTGTCCAACTTGGTACTTAATCTTTGTCTAGGCTTTTAGTTTAACCTCCTTGGTAATACCTAGCTTTTTGTAGTGTAACTCGCCCCTAGGTATAGGTTGTGGACCACATCCAACGAACTTCCTGATACCCCTTGGACTACTATGCCAACCCCCATAGAATGGGACCAAGCCATAGGATGCCCAGGATAACATTACGGTTCTCTTGGCATCATTGATATATGACCAGCAGCTTCGGAGCTCAGCTCTGATCCTAATTTTATAGCACCAGGCAAGGTAGCCCTAGGACTTGGAATAGTCCTAGGACTCGCAAAATAGTGGGATTTCACGGTTAGCACCAGACGCGCCATATCACCGCACTGGGGTGGGAGAACACAAACCACTCGAGGAAGGAGAGTCAATCCTGTTGGTTGACTTTGGAGAAGCCATTGATATCCAAATGAAAGAGACCCAGGCACAGCATCTAGCTGAGGAGGCTGGGAAGAACAGAGAAAAGATGATGGAGGAAAAAATCCCTGAGCAATACCGACAGTTTGTGAATGTCTTCGCCAAGGAATCCTTTGACTCCTTGCCAGAGAAGAGGCCCTGGGATTATGCAATCGAACTTGAGCTGGATGCTAAGCTTGGTCTCCTGCACCTTCAGGTCCTTCAGCTCAGCGCTTACAGCTTCGTGATCTTCCTTTTCACTGACCCTGATGGTTGTGTTATGGTGCGCTATCATCATCTGGACCTGGCTGAGCTGGCTACCTATTGAGTTCTCTGCTGACATCATGAGAAAAGCTGTTGCTTGGTTTGACAGGCGAGCTGACATCTGATCTATGTGTGAGAAGAGCTTTGAGATGGAGCCATTAAGAGCAGTCACTGATAATTGTGTTGACTCATGCTGGGCATGAGACTCCTGCCTTATTTTGGCCATCTCCATGTGGAGGGCTTTGAGCTTTTCCAACATCAAGTCTGCACTGGCCTTGAAAGTCTTTGTCACCATCCTCAGGCTACACAACCCCTCGCTGTTGAAGGCCATAAGAAGCTGTGCTCGATGGATTGATGGGATTTTGGACTTGAAGTGTGTGTTGAAGGTGTCACCAGCCACGAGAAAATGAGAAAATGAGACCCAGTCAGTCATCCAACCCACTAAACAGTTGGGCTCGTGCTCAGGGATGCAGGTGTTGGTCAGGCAGGAGGTCTTCTCAATGGGATCCTGGACCATCTTCGAGATCCAGCAGCACACACTGGTCTGAATGCTATTGAAATAGGCCTGTCACGTGTCCTATCACCATCTTGGTTTTTATATAGCTATTCACACGGTTCGATACAGCTTGTTCTACAGCTTGCTTTACAGCCAGTTATACAGCTTCGTACAGCTTCGTACAGCTATTTACAGCCTTACAGCTTTTTTTTTACCTTATATATGACCAATACATTGCCCTGAATAGTATTCTTGTATTACCATGTTTGCTATGAAGTCCTGTGACTGTGACTTCCCAACAAAAACCTTCGCCCTCGGAGATCCCTGAGATGACAATCTCAAAAGTGTGCTTGATTTCAACCTGACAGCAGTGCTGGACCTTAATGAGATTTGGGGATATTGTGGGGAAGGTGACATGTCCATCGTCGATGAGGTTGTCAACGTGGGAGAGAATGGTGAGGACAATATAAAATCTGGAGGTTGGGGTTGTGTACGAGTCCATAATGATGCAGCCTTGCACCATAAGCACTGCTTTCACTTTCTCAAGCAGTGCACAGTGTTTTGTCATCTTTAGCTTTTTGAAGCCTGCATCAGGGAATCTCACCGCCATTCATTTGTCCTGACCATCCAGCATGGGCTGCCATGCCACTTCCCACTCTAGCATCTCCACCCAAAGAGCTTCGATGCATAGCTTGAGAAGGTTGAAACACGGTGTTTCGTCTGGGTCGTCAGTGTCATTGAGGACCCAAATGTAGCAGCTCAAAGAAGGCTTGAACATGGAGAACCAATGGACCGTTATGAGAGGGAGACCCATGTTTGTATCGAGGATTCAACTGATGATTGGTCTTGCAAGGACAACAGCACTGGTCTTGGTGATGGTGAAGACTCCACATGGCATCATCATTTCACCTTCAGGGGAGAGAAGGGAGGCTTTATATGGGTGGCATCCATGAAGTTGTTTATATTCTGCCTCAAACCTTAAATCTAAATAAGGATGTTTGATCGCGGCACAATAGCGGCAGGTTTGAGGTTAGGGTTACAGCTTGATAGTGGCATATGGGCCACTTGAGCACAATTCAAGCACAATGTACACCACTGAACAGGTCTGTGTGCACCCTCCCTCAGTTCCATGCAACAAATATGATCTCCCAAAACATTTAATATCTCTGGGCATGAATGCAACAGATATGCTGACGTTCGGCATCTTGGCTGCATCCGAGTTCAACTTCAGAACAAGGTCGCCGCTGCGGACCTTGTTTCATTTATTTGTCATCATTCATAAGTACAATGTAGCGTAGCTTTTAGAACAAGGTCGCCGCTGCGGACCTTAGTTCATTTATTTGTCATCATTCATAAGCACAAGGTAGCGTAGCTTTTTAGTTATATTTACAAGGACACCAGAATAGTATTTAGGTAGACAGTCGGTAGATAGTTCCTTAGTTTTCTGGAATCCAACACTTCACCCACTCAGCTTGTGTTTGATCTACTTGGTTTCTAGACAGCCCGCACGGGGTCCCTACCCTCTGAATTATCGGGATCTCACAATGAACAAGGCTTTCTAGCGACCAAAAATACCAAATGAAATGAAGATTGAGATATATAAGACCCTAGCATCCATTCAGCAACAACACATGGCATGTGCATGCCTCAAGCTCACACTTCACAGCCTTGGAATCTGCTGCCCATGCCCGCACACTTTGGCGGTGCAATGATCTCGATGCAGTGCATGGATCACACTGGGTGTGTGCATGAGAGGGAGTATGGTCTTCCAGAGAAGCAGAGGCAAAGCTGTTCTCGGGCTACTCACAGCCCCAGGGGTCATGGGTGCAAATATTCGAGATGGAGTTGCTATCATATGAGGTGCGGCAAGGAGGGACAAAGTGTGGTTGCAGGCACATTACATGAAGGAACAGCTAAGCACAGACAAAAAAGGTGATGCACCTCCCGGAACAACACACTACTAGTGAACACACGATTTTGGGGTGTGTGGAGCAGAGTGGAGATGTCGAGGGCATACGCATTTTCACATGCAGCTGGCTTGGCAATTAAATCCGACGAAGATGCTTGGGAATGTACCAATTTGGAAATAATTGGTGTGTGGACTGATTTGTAGAGAAGGTCTCTTCCTGATGCAACAGGATCAGCTGCAGCTCAAGCGACGTAGAGATCACCTACCCACACCCACTATAATATATCCCTCGAACGAACGACCCATGAGAATGGCGCAAAAACATTTACCTTTGTTTTCGCTTGCAAATTAAATACTCTTAAGCATCCGCCTCAAGAATGACACCACATCGATACAAGCACAGAAATGAGCAACATAAAAATCACTGCTAACTGATGTGATGCTGGTCGTGGTATTGTTGCCGTGCTGAACACATCCTCTGCAGTCCTGCCATTTTCGGATGCGGCATACAGGACATATCTTGCATGGAAGACTTCGTACCTCAAGCTATCAGATAACGTGAAATAATATCTTGTTGTTTGTCCTCCTTGCATATATCCCAATGTAGCTGACCTCTTCTCTCCTGAAAAGAAGTGAAATATTCCACAGCATTATGGATGGCTGGACATCGCCCACATCTGAATTCTGGCTCAGCATAGGTATTCTATGGTACGTGAATGGAAAGAGCTATTGCTGTGTACTGGAGTTTGTAAAGTGAGTTGACCATTTCATTCAAAAATTCCCAGAGCATACTGATGCAGCACACAAGACTGACAGTGTTACACACTAGCAAGTATTTGGCGAGGAAGGCAGCAGAGTGTTTCAAGTGTTATGGTATTGACCATCTGGTTCGTTTTAACCGTAAGCACGAATCTCAGAATCAGCATCTTTACTGACTCATGCACAAAGTGTTTACAATGAATATGGATGGCGCTGCTAATTGCGACACCACTGTAACACACTTTGAGCTGCTTGTCCCCTCCTTCTCAGCACTCCTCCGCTGTATGCGGTGTTTTTGTCACATATTGAACCTTGTGTTGAAGGTAATATACAACAAATCACACTGCTTTCGTGCTCACAGTATATGTAGGCATTTATTTCGTTCTTTTTTAAGCAGTACAAGCGAAAGAAAGTTCCCAAGCTCAGAAGAGGCACAAAGCGAAAGTGGGGGCGAGTCCTTATGTACTCGGAGCCTACACCAGATCCCAAGGAGCAGGAGCTTGTTCTGGACAAGGAACAGCAGCTCCCAGAGGAGGAACGTGTACTTGCTTAAACACTGATTGATATTGAGAACGAGGCCCCGCTCATACTGGAGAACAAGCTCATGACGAGGCTGCTGTTCATTTGACGAGAGATCAGGCCATTGCCCAGATGTGAGTGCAAGGTGTGGAGATCACCGAGAAGGAGAACCAGATGGCTCTCGGCATCTTTCTGAAGGTATTGGCACTCCCCTGATATGACTGCTTGATGCTCACCTATTCTCGTTAGGTTTCTGGTTTAGCACATCATGTCCATGACAGCAGCGCTACATTGGGAACAACCTTCAAGACACTTGTCCAGAATGACACAAGCCTTATGGATGATCGCAACATGCTGACAATACATGTGCCCACCTGTTGGAACTCTGATCTCACATGCCTCGGCTCTCACATTTATTTCCACGGTCCTGTTGAGTTGTTGACAGGAGTAATGGCAAATAAACTCAAGAGCTTCCAACTCACGAATGAACAATAGGAATTAGCTACTATTCTGCACAACATACTGTCTGTACATACACATGAGTTCCATTCCATTCTTTTTCTAATGTTTTGACAGATTTTTGAACAACCTACAAACCTATTCTCATGCAAAAAACTCACTCGCGCACGAGATCGCCCCCATCATTGAAGATCTGGAGTGCATGTTGATCCGAATTGAAGATGCAGTAGACTTACCGGCAGTTGTTCAGGTTGTAGTGCATGCAGCCCTGCTTGTGCTGCAAAAGTACCATTTGTTAATGGACAAGTGTGAAGTGTATCACATTTCAGTGGGCACATAATTTCTTTTGTTGTTTACCACTCTCCCTCTCTAAACATCTTTTAGTTATGTGTCCTGATAAGAAGCTGGAGGGATCTGTACAATTTGGCTGGAAGACAGAGGCGATTGAAGAGGTCTGCCTGTTGGAGAATCAAGCTGAAGCTCGGCTGACTCCATGAGAACATCACGGAATGTTCCCGAATATTCCCCGGGAGTTCTTACTCAGCCCGAGCTCTCTCCTGGACCTCCGTAGATTGTTCTAGTATAATTGTGTAGTAGTATAAAAGGAGGGCTCTGAAAGCCCTAGTAATAATCATCTTATTCCTCTAAGATCAGTTATATCTCTTACAGGTTATTGGCCCCCGACGCTCCTCTGCTCATTAATTCACTCTCTGCTGTAACCGAATTGGTTGCCATTCCCTTTCTGTTGATTATTGTCGAAAGTCCACGTTGAGTGGCAGCCGAACCCCCGGAAGTCTACGTTGAGTAGCACGAAGTCCACATCGAGTGGCATCGATCACGCCTAGCCGAAAGTGTGTGTAACCGAACCCCGAACGCGCCTATCCGAAAGCGCACGTACTGTTGATCTGAACCCGAACGCGCCTACCCGAAAGCGCCCGTAACGTCGAACCGCACCCCTGTTTATTCCCCGAACCCCGTATTACCCACACCGATTGCTTTTACGATGACCGAATCAAAAGGTGTCGCGAAATTGAATAACGAAAACTACGACACATGGAGCATTTTGATGCCTGCCGTGTTCACCCGCCGTAACATTCACGATGTTGCACTCGGAATTACCCCTCGTCCATTGACAGGTCCGAATTCGAAAGGAGTGAAGGATTGGGATTGACAGAATGCCGAAGCCTGTGCTGAAATGATCCTCTCCGTCGAAGTTGACCAGCTCGCTCACATGACCGCGCCGACCGCCTACGAAATTTGGCAGGAACTCGAATGTGTCCACCGTTCACGTGGATTTTCCACGAAGATGGCTCTACGTCGAAAATTCATGTCAATGCACATGGATGACAATCAAAAGATGGCATCCTGGATTGGAGATGTCCGAAATGTTGCTTTCCACCTGAAGCAAGCTGGCATCACTGTTGATGATGAGGACATCATACTTGTTCTTACCATGGGTCTTCCAGCCTCTTACAAAACATTTGTTGTCGCCCTCGACTCCACCGCACCCACCTCGCTTACCCTCGAATATGTGATTGGACGTTTACTCAATGAGGAATCACGTAAAACTCCCACGACTTCACACGATGCCGCCTTCCGCACTGATGGGCACCGATCACCAAACCGTCGCCCTATCTCGGAAATCACCTGCTTCAAATGCAGTAAGAAGGGGCACTACCAGTCTAACTGTCCAGACAATTCACTTGCCACTGTTGCAGATGGAGAGCTTGAAGCTACATGGTAAAGATTTCGGCTTGAGGGGGAGTGTTGGAGAATCAAGCCGAAGCTCAGCTGACTCCATGAGAACATCACGGAATGTTCCCGAATATTCCCCGGGAGTTCTTACTCAGCCCGAGCTCTCTCCTGGACCTCCGTAGATTGTTCTAGTATAATTGTGTAGTAGTATAAAAGGAGGGCTCTGAAAGCCCTAGTAATAATCATCTTATTCCTCTAAGATCAGTTATATCTCTTACACTGCCAGCTCGTAATTTGGTGGTGGGAATTATCCTACCAGTCTCTTGCAAAACTTCCCCAGATGACCAGCTCCGTGGCAGCACCTACAGAAGTACATTGAGCAATTTAATTTTTCATACATGCTGGCATCTTATCAGCGTGGCTCGTGGTGGATGCAAACCGAAGCACCTGCACCCCGTCTGGCCAGCAGACAGCATCATAACCTACTTGACTGATCTGGTTGTCCCTTTGGTGATTTTCAACCTTCCTGGAACTGAATCCAAACACGGAGTCTTGAAATAATGGCACTCCATGTGGCCTGCAAACCTGGTGCTCACCCAAATGGGTTCAGACTTTTGCTCCACCCCAGGTACACCATGTTACGTGACCTTGTCAATTTGCATCCTCTTACCACATTGAGATTTCGGCCTTGTCTGTTGATGTTGAGTGTGCATCCTCGGAAGGCCACTGTGAAATAGGATTCATGCAGGATAATATGTCCTCCCCAATATTTTGAGCAGAGATGGCTTTGGCTCATGGGATGGTAACCTTTCTTTCCAGAACTTCGTGAGGTTGTCAAAATTCTGAGAGAGTATGGATGGCATGGATTGAACATGTATTGTCATTTAATTGCATAATACATTTGTGGCTGCTGCCTCGTTTAGTGCCCATTACCTGCGAGGCTAAAAATCAAAGCAATGAATTACTGTATCTACCGAACAGGAGTCTACAATGGGTTGGCTGAATAAACACCACACGACGCGCAGTTTTGGGAGGCACAGAGGCACCTTCTGAGGGAGGCAAGCAGTCACAATAACTCTTCAGCCAACCAGAATATACAGGTACTTGTTGGCTGGCATATAGTATTTAACCATGAAGCGAGACACAAGCAATTTCGCGATTTTGCGGCAATAAATGGGCTGATTCTCTCGATTTTTGGGGCCTATCCTATAGTGCTGGATGCAGGCTACCTGCCCATATAAAGTTCCATGTAATTCTACACTCTTCTGATGGAGAACGGGTGTGATCTTGCCCAGACCCTTGTTTGATGTGACTCATGTGGAAGCAAAACATGCGCAAACTTCGCTTGTTCTGAGCTATTTCGTCATGTACGCTTGAGCCACTTGCTCTATCAACTCCCTGAACTTGTCTATGCCTCGTCCAGCAGGATCTGAGAGCCAGAACATCAGACTTTTGACATTCTCATTGTAGTGTTGTACAACACCAAGCAATGCCAAAAAATGCCAAAAAACACGTGGAAACACTGCAGCTCACAACATCAACAACATTGGTGAAAATTCTCATAGCACCTCTCTCAGATTTTTTTTCTTAGTGCTCTGAGCTTTTTGGTGCATACCCCATGGGTTTGCTTTTTCTTTTTGGTAGGCAATTTTTAGTTGTATTAAAAAAGACCCGAAACACGGGAATCAAAATGTCAAAAGTCTAATGAAAAAGGCTCAACACAAACTGGACCACAAATCCGCATCCCACAGGCCCTTAATTTAGTGAGTCAAGGTGCAGGTTAATCTCTCATGACAGAATATTCACTTGTAACCTCACTCTGAAGTCTGTTGGTTACTAAAAGATAGAGATCCTCTCAGTGAACATGTAGGAGAATCATGCTGAAATATTGATACCTAAAAGATAGAGATCCCTTCGGATACTATAAGTAAGGTACAACAGATATAAGGTAATTGGACTCACTCTCAGCAAATGTGTAGGAGAACAATGCTGAGAGTGTGACAGGTAACAAATGGAATCTATAAGGAAAAAGTGACATGGCAGTAAGCACGTCACTAGGTGTCATGATTCGGCTTTTCAAATCTTGAAGCTGGATCAGACTGTGATCAGGGAACATGTTATCCCACAACCACATCATAATGTGTCACAGGAACATCAGATCCCGAAGGACAGGATGGCATGTGACCACGAGACTCCGACAACTCACGATTGCATCCCTGTCGCCTAACACCTCCCTGGTTTCAACCATCAAATCCCGAAGAACAGGACGGCACGTGACCGCGATACTCCAACAACTTGTGATCACATCCCTGTTGCCTAACTCCTCTCTGGTTTCAACAACATCCCTTTATGCTCCACATAGGGTATATTGAAACATAACACATAGGGTAGATATGATTGAACTCCTAGATATATTAGTATATAAACCCGGGGTAGAATCCCCTGTACGTTAGATTCTACCTTGTCTAATCTCAGGCTTTACTTCTGCTTGACTCTTGTTCCCTCGGGATTACAAGGAAAACTGGACTCTCACCTGTAGCATCACATACAGTGCTGCCTACAACCTTGTATCATCTTCCTCAGCAGATATCATTCTGTCTTCAGCTCCTATCGGTTCCCACCTGCATGACGCTCGTGGCCTTACCTCCCAGGACTGAACGAGGAAGCCATTCATCTCGTATTACTACTCAGCAACCGCACAGGTTACTAGACGGTTTGCTAAATCCTGGGCAGGGGTACCCCTTTGAACAATTCAAGCCGACCCATAGGCCGTTGATAAGCCAGCCCTGTGACCAGCGATGAAATCTTTCGATTTTGCTGTTCTAAGCAGAAGCTTCGTATAGAATAAAGGCTATATCCCTCACTATGAGCTAGGATGAGGTCCGAGTTGCTAGCTAAGGATGAACACATGTGCGAGTAGCTCTATTGCTTACTTGGGGATGACGGCCACCACAATGGGTCAGATTTGCCAAGTCAAGTACTAGTCTATTAGCTAAAGGTGTTCTTACCATCCTTAACTAAGGGATTGGGAATGGCCTGCATGTATCCTATCAAGTACATACCAATGCACTCCATTCAGACTATTGGACTTACCACGGGCACATACGAGGGATCTAATAAGGTTACGGAACGATTCTAGATAATAGAACCATGCGCGGCTCAATAGTCCGAACAATTCCGAAGATCCGATGATGTTGATCATGGAGATCACCGATCTGAGCACAGAACAGAGATCCGATGTCAGAGATAGTACCGAGCCCTTGGCCCGTGATGCCAGGACTCGCTTTGACCAGGGCTGAAGGGTTGACTAATTGGGTGACTTTAGGTTTGATGGACCAGGGGTCAGTGGAGCTGGCACAGCACCAGTAGATCCTACCCTTCCTCTTCAGTGAGTACAAGCGTGAGCTTGAGCACACAGGGGACATCTAGCATCTATTCGGAAAACCTTCAGAAAGCTTATAAAGTTTCCTTTTGTTGTTTCTGTTGCAATATATATAAAGTGTTGGATATTTGTGGAGTGATATAAGACAGGACCAGACCAAACCAGACAGGACAGGACAGGACAGGACTTGCTTCGCTAAAAATCACATAAACATTTGAAGGTGCTCGGCTTTGTGCAGTAGTCAAACTACCAGACTCTAGCTGATACATTGGTTGTCGGAAATACATTGTTGGAAATAAAACACTCAATCTACAGATCACCCCTTGGATTTAGTTCCAAGTCTTGCACATAAAGCCCAAATTTCCTTACCTTCTAAAGGTTGTGTAAAGTGCCTAGAACGGTTTCAATTGTCTCAAAGTCGCCTTTAACTATAAGCTACTGCACTTGTCTGTAAAACCCAAATTGCCACTACCTAATATCTGGTAGGAACCCTGAACCTCACATGTTTGATAGTTGGACTTGTTCGTTGTTGTCGGTGTTGTTGGTTGTTCACTTAAGTGCTCATCTTACACACTTAATTTCACCAGTGGTTCTGTAGTCAGCATTTCACCGCCGTTGAGGAACACCATGTCAATGTCAAGGTGGTGGAAATGGAACTGGAGCTGCACAGCAAGCGCAAAGAGGACCCAGACTAAGGTGAGTTTCACCACTGGTCAGAAGGCCTCGTCAAAATCTACACCAGGCCTCTGCAAGTACCCCTTTGCAATGAGGCGGGCCTTATAGTGCTTGATGGGCCCGTTGGGCTCGTGCTTGATCTTGAAGACAAAATTTGTGTTGACAGCCTTACATCCTGGCGGTAAGCCATCGCAATCTTTGAAGGTCCCTGTCTCATGAAGAAACATGAGCTCTGCAGAGATAGCTTTGATCCATTCCATGCAGTCAGGACAGTGCATGGCCTCATGCCAGGTGAGCGGGTCAGCTTGCGACGTACCAGACCCATGTGCTGCTGTTGCGAAGATGAAAGCTATGTCCCTGAGCGCAATCTCTTCAACATTGATGTAATGTGAGAGCGTGAATGCCTCCGCCGCATCTACCTTGACAAAGAAAGCACCATCGTCATCGTCAACAGGGGCACCTGCCACTGGCTCATCCATGCAATATCAGGTGGGCAGACAACACTCATGCAGACCATCAATGTCGGGTGGCAGTTCAAGCATCTCAAGCTCTCTACTGTTCACGCTGTGGCAGAACGGGAGGAGGAGCCGGGGGCTTGTCCGGAGTGGCAGGCTCAGGTAATTTAGCATGCACACAAGGCGGTAATGCAGGTGGAGGGTCGAGGGGAAGCACAAAAGCTGGCAATGTTGGAGGCAGCTCCGATTTCACATTAGCTTCGGTGCGTAGCTTCTTGGGCTCACCCCACACCTCTCCCACTCAACTAACTTCCTCATAGTCCATCTCGCTGTCCCACATGATCTCTGACAAGTCCACCTTCAGTGACGGCATAGCAGGCGGGTCCACACACTCATCAAAGATGAAATAGTGGGAAGTGACAATGTGTCGCTTCTTCAGGTCACAAAATTGGTATGCCTTTGTACCTGGTACACAGCCAAGTAGTATGCACTTGTGTGTCTTAAATGCAAGCTTCTTGCACTTTGACTTGGGAATATGAGCATATGCTGGGCAACCAAAAGTGCAATAGGCAGCAAGCAACAAATTGATCCCAGACCATGCCTCAAATGGGGTCATGTCTTTGAGGCATGAGACAGTATAGCTGTTAATGAGATAGATTGCAGTGAGTATAGCCTCCACCCACAATCCAGCACAGAGATTTGCGGCAAAGAGCATGCATCGAGCACGCTCCACAATGATGTGGTTCAACATCTCATTGAGACCGTTCTGCTCTGGCGTATCCGGCGCAGTCTTCTCGTGGATAATCCCGATGTTCCTGAGATAATCCTTGAACCGGTCAGAGGTGTACTCACTGCTGCCATTGGTCCTTATCACTTTGATCTTTGAACCGGTCTGAAGCTTGACCTCCACTTTGAACTCGTGGAACTTCTGGTATGTTTCAGACTTGCAGGCCATGGGGTAAACCCAGGTATGATGTGTATGGTTGTCAATGAAAGTGATGAAAAACTTCTTTCCCCTGATGCTGGTGGGGAAAGGGCCACGGACATCTGAGTGGACGAGGTCCAGTTTATGTCATGCATGCTTCATTAAAGGAGGAAAAGGAAATCTATGTTGTTTTCCATGTACACAAGCCTCGCAAAATTATATACGAGCTCCCACTGAATTGACATCCTCCATCATGCCTTTTTCGACAAGTCTTTTGACATTGTCATAGCTGAGATGGCCTAGGCAATGGTGAAGGAGGTTAATTTTGATTGTGCAGGAGGCAGTAAGATTTGTGTACTCTTTTGAGAGCATCAGGCAAGCGAGCAATCTATAAAGACCACCACTGGTTTTGGTAGCTGCAGCAATGCAGCGCCCAGAAGGAGCTAGAACATGGCAGTCCTTATCCTTGAAGCAGAGCTCATGCTTCTGATCCGTGAAACGAGAGACCAAAAGGAGTGTGGCAGCAGGGTCAGGAACATAGAGAGCATCAGAAATTGAAGCTAGAATGACTCTGCTTGGGCAGTTCATGAGATACTGGAGCATCCCATGGCCAACAGCCTTGATAACAGATGAGTCCCCAAGATGGATGGAGATCGGTTTTTCCAGAGGGACGTAGATCACATCAGTGAAGTGCTCTCAGCTGAGGGAGAGATTTTGTGAGCAACCAGAGTCAATGAACACATCAGACTTGATGGATTTGGTGAGAAATGCCACAATACTGGACATGAGGAAAACATGAAGTAAACTGTCCTCCCACTGCTTCGCTTGTGCAGAAAACTTGGCAGTGACAGAGGCGAGGTGTGCACGCAAGGGGGTACGAAGATAAGAAATTGCCATATATAGTAAGGGGGGGGAGGGTCCCTCCTGAGCCTGAGAAGAAAATTATATACCTTTCAACACAGAAGGCAAATCCCGAGTTGTTTCGAGCCCTACAGGCCTCAAACGGCTCATTATCTTCGTCTTGGAGTCTGCGGTGCATTTGATCATGCTTTGTATCATGTTTGGCCCTGTTATAAGGTAAACATTTCGAAGTTCTAATCCCCTCAAACAAGACCGCATCTAACCCGCCATCTCTCAACTCCGACCACCTTGACGAGCTCCCTGTTGCAGTTGATCTGAATAAACCTGTATGTTCGCAGTTTGTGAGACTCTATGAGCTCACGCGAGCTGGTTATAGTCTGATAATCCTGGCGAGCGGTTCTCGTTGAACAATGTGGTGAAGACCCTTCAATAGAATGGTCTAGCGCAAGCGCTCAACAAGCTAGTATATAGGGTCGGATACCCGTTCCCCTGATCCCTAGCTTTACTTCAACGGGATACCCCGGGAGAAGCTGAACGATTGCAAAGAGGAGTCGCGCTTCGCGCGGCCTCGGATATCTAGATCCGAGATAAAGTCGGATAAGTATTCACTAGACTCACCTTAAGCTCGCAAGCCTCTTCTTGGAGGGAATCCTCTACAAGGGAAGGCAGTTAAGCTTAGGTGGGTGTAGTTTAGAGTTAAGTGTAGATAATTCATGCGCTGGCACGATCACTCGTGACCAACGGATCTACGTAATACATCGGAACTAATCATCGGACTAATCAGAACCATTCGGACTCTTCGGATGTATCGAGTCAATAATAAAGAATCAAGAAAAAAGGAAAAAGAAAATATTCTCTGGTATATTTGGATCCCGTTACACAGTTACTTAAACATTTCATTAACTGATGGCCCTCGAATAATCAAGACTGTATCCTGGGCGGCATCTATCAACTCAGATAACATGGATGAACTGTCTCTTTCACCAGTCCCTGTTGTTCCTGCGAAACGAAATCGCACCGTGACAGCCCGTGCACAGGAAATTGAAGAAACCTGGGAGATTGGAGGTGACTCTTGAAGCCCGGGCTGACCCAGCTTTGACAATAAAATGCACCAGAGAGGGATGCGAATTGGGTTGGGTAAGTGATTTGCTCTTATGGCTTCGTGCGACTGATTTTCGGGCCCAGTATCATTGGCTTTGTATCAATTATGAAGGCGGGCACAAAGGGTGGGTTTGCCAGTCTTGTGGGGGCGGAAAATGGCGCTGTTTAGTGTAGCGTACTTTATGACCCCTTCTGCCTTCTCCTAGGAAAAAATTGACCGGGGGTCGGGGATGTATGCAGGCTAGAAACATATTTAGTATATGTCTTGTACACGGTGCTTGACGGCAACATACAACGTCGGATCTATCCAAGGTTTCTCGCTTCTGAAAGTAAACGCTGCCAGGAAAGGCAATTTGATAGCATGTGCTGCTTACATAATGCTTACGTAGGGGAGGGAGGGTACCTCGCCATGCCGAACCAGGAATTTCGACATAAGGTGCATTTTTCGGCTATTCAAACCCCCTTGTGTGCACGCTCCATTTCCTCACTGCTATCCGAGTCAGAGTCCGAGTCTGAGGCCTTGGCGACTTGAGCATTGGCCCTTCTTTCCCCTTCTAGGAATTCCCCTCCAAATCCTGCTTCTTTTTGCAGCAATCATCTTTGCTGTGGTCTTTTTACTTGCAGTACCTGCACCGAGGCTTCTTCGAGCTCTTGAAGGATTTCTCCTTGTTTTTCGTGTGAAGAGCCGAGTTGGCTTGTGCTTTGGCCCTGGTGATGCACCAGTATTCCTGCATGAGGTGAGTGACGACATCCAAAGTTTTGAGTTTGTTGGTGTTGGTGATAGACTGGAGGAGGGCAATGAGGAGGGTTTCCTATGTGAATTTGCGGGAAGCAACATGAGCATGATTTTGGAAAGAAACTCATTGTCAAATGGTTGCACAGAAGGAAGCTTGTGATTCTCCATTTGGATGAAGGAAAGATGTGTGTGCATGTTCTCGTCCTTGAGATATTTCTTCTCCAGGATGCCAATTTTAATATAATAGGCAGCAAGCCTCAAAAGCACCGAAACAACCGCCTCCTTACATACCCATTACCATATAGCTGTCTTAGCCTTCCTGGCCACTTACAGTAACCAAATTGAATTCATCATCATCATCATCATCATCATCATCATCGCAGCAAGCCTAGAGGTAGTGTCCTTGTGTTTCTCCTTCAAAGTGTCCCAAACTTCTTTCGGCGTAGTTTTGCTGACAATTTGTTGGAGCTGGTCTTCCACAATCATGGAGCGGATAGTGCTGATGGCCCTGTCAGCGCAAGGAAGGCCCTCATTGTAGGATCACACATCTTCTCTGTACTCATGCTGGGCTGCCGTTTTCACAGCATCGGTTGCATCTGCAGTGGAGCACAGAGTGGGTACAAGCAGTGCAATCTCTTCTCCAGTGCAGAGCTGATAGACACCAGTGTGCATGAGTTTGGAGATGGCCTTGGGCTCCCACTCGGCATAGAGGCCGGCGGTGAGTGGCATAATGTGGTGCCAATCCAAGGATGGTGTCGACTCCGAGGCCATCATAATAGCATGAGCATGGGAGTAGAAGCAAGGGTGAAGGAGGTGATGGATAGTGGATGGAACAGAGGTCAAATGTTTGTTGGCTAGTTTGGGGTGGTACGCAGCTGGAAGCCCAAATTCCAGGTGACGTGGCAGTTGATGTCGAGGACGAACTTCGAAGCTCACAAACTGGGGCAGGAGATCTCAAAAGGTTTGATACTTGTGTAGTTCACAGCACGTGTGTACAGGTGATGCTGCATTTAATGGGTCATCTAGAAATAGCTGGCACAGTCAGAGCCCATAACTTGAAAGATAGAGATCTTCTCAGCGAACATGTAGGAGAATGGTGCTGATATATTAATATTTAAAAGATAGAGATCCCCTTACATTGGTGTCAATCGGTTCACCTGCTTCTTGAAGCGGCATCCCGACCTGCATACAGCACTCAGCAAGAGGAAGGACATTGCCTGCAGCAAGGCAGAACCTGATCCCACCCAAATTGCAGGGTTCTACCCAAGGTGAGCATGTCTTTCCTTCCTGTACCTGTATTATTGTTCTAAGATGCCAAACAGCTTGTGCATGCATATGCTGCCCCGTACAATATCAAGCCCAAGAATTTATACAATGTCGACAAGAAAGGTTTCATGATGGGTGTTTCATCCTGTAAGCATATCATGTTATTTTGGTGTTCCAAGTTGAACCGGGACCTGGGAAGGCGCCCAAATGGCCCCACGTTCCTCAGAGTTTGTTTTCGATATGCAAGCCATGCCAGGGAAATGATCATTTGATAGATGGCAATTGTGAAGTGGTTACTGTTATTGATTGTATCTGCACCAATGGGACTGTTCTTTCACCATTCATTATAATGAAAGGCAAGCGGCCTTCATATGCATGGGTGAAGGATCCGGAGCTGCTGAAGGCATGAATCGCAGCCTCACCAAATGGATGGGCCAACAATGAGTTAGATCATAATTGGTAGCAGAAGATATTTGAACCAGAAACACGAGAAAAGTTTTATATTTTCTAGACGTTGCACTATCTTTGTCAATCTCTTCTCCCCAGGGCCAATGGGGACTGGAGAGGCCTCGTCTTCAACAATCATGAGAGCCATATCTCCTGGAGTTTATTGAAGACTGTCTCGCAAACAGGATTCTGTGCATCGGCCTTCCCCCCAAAACATCTGGAATCCTATAACCTCTCAACTTTGCCTGCTTCAAAACTTACCAGATAGCATATGGGAGAGCTGCTGGCGATGAGGTCAGAAATGGTGTTCGCTTAACTACGCAAGATTTCACTCGGTGAGTGTACCTTTGTATTACCACATGCATATGAATAACAAGCGGATGTAGAATCCTACCCTGGGCCTGAGCTGAGGTTTTCACCTGGTCCAACATTGTTCACAGCTTTGAACAGACTGGGATTTTCCCCTTCAACAACAAACACATTGTGTTCATGCATGATTATTACACCAACATAGATGAAAAAGAATCAGCATCTCGCTTGCCCACACCGAGTTCCATATCTGGAAGCCGCCAAGCTTCTCCCATGCACCCACCCCTCCCTTGCAGAGGTATTCGAATCACCCTGATTGAATGTGTCAGGAGGCTGTCCACCTCCCCGCTGGAGACACCCACCTGGGCAACAAAACTTTCCCAAGAGCTTGGTTATGAATTGGAGAGAGCACAAACTAGAATCGCTGTCCAGGGCGGTAGGATAAGGGAACTGCAGAGTGCGGAGAAGGGATGAAACAAGAAAGGAGATCACCGGAGGCCCCCAGGGAAGGCTTGAATTTTTGACCAAGCTGTTTTGAACCAGCTACGAGAAGCTCAGGATGAGCGAGACACACGGGCAGCTAATCGCAGATGGGGGCAGGGACGAGGAAGAGGAAGGGGCAGGGGCAGGGGTCAAGGTCAAGGTCATGGACACATCCCAATCAGTGACATTCAAAACACCGTTGATTTGGACAATGACAATGGTGTCAGCAGTGATGAGAGTGGAGAGCTGCCGCAGGAAGTGATTGATGCATTTGATGGACAGCTACCCGAGTTCATGTAAGATGGGCTGGAGGGTAGCTCCAATGAAAAGGAGAATCTTGGTAGGGGTGGAACAAAATGGAAAGTGGTGGAAATCAAGGAATCAGAACTGGATTTAACTCAGCATCAGCCCAGTGGCAAGTGCTGAGTGGTCAAACCTGACTTTTGAACTTATAGACTAGCTTAATTTCTTGGGAAACTGGTTACAGCCGATGACAGTACCAAAGGTGCGAACAATTTTTTTGCATTTTCAGCTGTACTTGATCCCCGCTGATAAGCCGCCGTAATTTTGACTATTACAACCACGCGTTACACAACCTTAGTGCACATCTAACACTAGCATGAGCTCTGAATGGCTAGTTTGGGGCTAAAGCATTGTAACGGACCCTACAAACAAGGAGGTTAAATTATCCACTCTGTGAACAATGATTGAGGCCAAGGCAGTACTACAATCAGTACTTTATCCTAAAATATTGCCTTGTTTATGCCGAAGTAAAGACGCAACGGGTCACGTGACCCGGTCCGAGTGTAGCCGTACAGAAGGTGACCATCGGACTTAGTGCCGAGGCCGGGATAATCCAGTCGGGCCTAAAAAGTCATCATGATTTGCCAAACCTTAGGATCATTCCGTGGCTTCGGAACATTAAACTTTTGAACCACTCACCATAAAGATGTGTAAAGGGTATCAACATGAAGCTAAGATAAAGCCCTACTTTATCTGCGATACTAGTAAACAACAGGACCAGGGCTTTAAGAGGTGGGCCCACAAATAACCTCACTCAAGAGAGGGTTTTCAACTTGCAATCAAGTTCCCAAGACCGTGACACTGCCCGGCTGACAAGCCAGGACATATAGGGACCAGGCCAGCCAATGAGAGAAATAGCACAGGACAAATAGTATACCAGATAACATGCTGAATATCCCTCTGTATACCAATGGTAGTGTCATCACGTAGTGTAAGCATAATGAGAGTAGTATAAAGGCAGGGTGGTTCGAGGTTTAGGCACTGAATCCTACCCTGACGTACCAGAGGCAACCACCATTGTCCTTTCGAATAGTGAGGTTTTGTTCATTTTTCACTTGCACGCTTCGAGTCCGAGCAACTGTTTCACCGCGAAAGAATTACCCGTATCTCAGTGAGTTCAGCTTGGATTGACCTGAAACCATGCGGAATCTTCCAGAATGATTCTCCTGCAATTAGTGATAGAGCCAGATCGACGAAAATATTTCATTTTCCATGTGCTAGTTGCAGGCCCTGTGCAGCGAGAATTGTGTCTAGTGTGTGCAAATGTGTCCAATAGAGCTGGATTTTTGGGAGGGACAACTTGGGTGTATTATCAAATTACTGATAGAGTCGTACAGTTGCTAAATGGACTCCGGAACACGCGGAAATAAATTATGAATAGAGAACTAGGGAAAGGAGATGAGCAGATTCTGTCTGCATATTTGGATTCTACGACCTCGAAAGCATAAGTTACATCTGCGTCCGAATTTTTGAGGTCACTTGACCATTGGTAAAACAGCAGTTTCGGCAATTAGTGAATTTCGACAAAATTACCAGTTCCGGAACATCACTCTTTTCGGGGTTCAACCGATCTTTCTTTCAAAAAAAACCCACTGAAGGCCCCCCAGAGTGGTGCATCCAAGAATCCCAGGACGTCCACACAGTGGATTCAAGGCACCAGTGGCAAATAATCACTGCAACATTGGGCTATGATGTGAACAAGCCGCTTTGAATGGCCTTTTGGATATATTGATTTTTCATGTGACAACGGACAACAATGCTGGCATGATACATGGTAGGAATATATAAGCCACCTTCTAGATTAATGAAAGAAATTCCTGTGGACAGAACCTACAGCCTGAACTGGGAATGTGGATTGTTCCGGAACCCATTTAGCGACTGTATAGAGCAATATATACCGTACACGCTTAGTAGTTCTTTATTGCCTATTTTGGAATGGGTTCGAGCAAAGTACCGACGTGTATGGTATATATTGCTCTATACGACTCTATCAGTAATTTGATAATACACCCAAGTTGTCCCTCCCAAAAGTTCAGCTCTATTGGACACCATGTGGACACACTAGACGCAACTCTTGCCACACAGGGCCTCGGCAACTAGCACATGGAAAATAAAATATTTTCGTCGATCTGGCTCTATCACTAATTGCAGGAGAATTATTCTGGGAGATTCCGCATGGTTTCAAGTCAATCCGAGCTGAACTCACTGAGATACGGGTAATTCTTTCGCGGGGATCAAAAACAGCTGAAAATGGAAAGAATTGTTCGCGCCTTTGGTACTGTTATCGGCTGTAATTGGAGTGAGAAATGTGTATTCTGGTTGATAGATGACACAAGCAAGAGATATGTACTCAATGTGTCAAAAAACACTCAGATATCACCCCCAAATGCACCCAATTTGGGCCCTGCCCGAGTTTTCAGTGTTCCACTGGTTTTTGCCTCACAATATCTCCTCTATCGCATCCCCCGACATCGAAAATGGGGGTGCGGGATGAAAGAGTCCAAAAAGAGGGCCTTGACAGCAGAGAAAAAGTGGATTGTTTGGCAGTGTCTCGCTTCCACGTGTGTCTTGCTTCACGGTTAAGGACTGTATGTACAAGTGTTGAGGGACCACTGCCAGAGCAGATGATCCAGGTGCGCGGCTACAAAACCCCTTCGCCTCCCCACCAATAACTCCCTCACATAAGCAATCTTCCTATTTGGGAAGTATCATGTGATCGAATCAGTGAGGTGGATTCTTTTTCATTTGTGGTTTCTGATGTTCGCATGGACCATGTATAAGATAGCACCACCGAATCTTAGTGTAAAACATTATAGGTGGAAGTGTGTCTAATGTAATAAATATGAAAAATCACAAAGCCTCGTTCACGCTACCTAACCTAACCTAACCCTTAGTCAATTTTGCCCAAGGCCAACACAAGTCCTCCCGCAACACCTGGGAACTAACTCTAACTCTAACCCTAACCACTATGCTCTAACCACCCAAACCTAACCGGCTGCGCGGCATTGCTGCATCAAATGACCAAAAACAATTGAAAACCTCAGGGTTCGAACATATTGCCTTACGGACTCAAAGAAACATTGAGGCAGCAGCAATGACCATTACACCATAATCCTCATATTACAAAGCCTTTTTATAGCATTACAGCTGGGCCCATCCTCTTGCCAGGCCCGCAACAACCTTCCCCTTTAGGCAATGTCATTGGTGGGGAGGCGTGCGTCAGCTCGCGGCTACGGATTCGGGAAGACTCCAGAGAGCGTCGAAACTCGGTTTGGGCAGTAGTGTGGCATCGGCCGTGGTCAGGGGTGATCCTGATCTGGATCCGTGCCGGTCCGTCGTCCATCAGGAAGGGATGTCGTAAATGTCGGTCTGACTCTCGATGAATTTTTGAAAAAAATAGATGTTCGAGGAGGTGGAGGTTATGGGAGGGGAGTAGAGCAATTTTGAAATGCCCAGAGGGCTTGGAGGGAGGGCAACAGGTGCGGGGTGTGGGGCATATTGTTGTTGTTGTTCGTACTGTAATGTAATTAAATCAAACATATTCCTAAGGTCTAATATTACGCCCAGCCTGTATTTAATGGTAGTACTGCTATTAAATATAATTATAATCGAATGTATTCACAATCTTAGTTAGCCTTGCACGGAGATATCAATATAAATGCCACGAGAGAAAAATAATAAAAATAATATAACGGAACCACGAATCAAGCCCGGGCGCCTTCGGTCTCGCGCACCAGCTTCAACGAGTGCTCGGAACGAGGGTGAATATTGCATTCGAATCTGTCCGGCGTTCTATTTGCATGGAACATGTCAGCCAGACGATGAAATAGCCGCGCACAGAGCCGCACCTGAAGATGGCGTTGTTGAACTCAATTTTTGGTTCGATCGGGTGGCCGAAATCGTCCTTGGCCTTCGATATATCCAAGGTCGCAAGGACGGTCGCAACCAACAACCATACGGACGATTCGGCGAGGTGCACCCCGGGACACCGTCTGCGAAAGATTAGCGAGAGTCAGAGGTTACGGAGTGATGGAGCACCTTCGGCCGAAACCCTGGAGATATCGTATTGTTGAATGCGGGATGAAATGAAAAGCTGTAGAGGACGCACGAATACGTAGTTGCGCGGATCGCGTCTTTTCGCTAGCGCTGGGTCGACTTTCTCTAGGTAGCGCTCCGGGAGGAACGCGGATGCATTGGGAAAGAGCGTCTCGTCGCGCGTTATAGCCCTGTCGGAGAAGACGTGAAGATTAGAACTGCCCTTTGGAGGATTCGCGGGAATGGGATATACCAGACGTTCGCAAAGACCTATAACATAATTATTGAGGGAATCTCCAAGTTTTGCCGCAGTGCACTACTCACCAGTGATCCCTTAGGGATGAACATGCCACGATATACGTCGTCCTCCATCAATCGATGAGGAAGGCCTTGAACGTAGTTAGTGGATTGCTTCCATCCACAATGGAGGACATACTCATCGGAAGAACCACCCCCCAACGATACACTTCACTCACAACTGCATCGATGAAAGGCAGTGAAGGGCGGTCGCTAAACGTTGGGAGCCTGTCAGGCCCCAACACAGAATCGAGTTCCTTCTGCGCTTTCTCGAGGATCTCGGGATGCAACATCATCGCCAACAAGAAGTGGCAAAAACTGGTGATGATCTGTCGGGCATTCAGTCTCGCGAAAGTGAAGTGATAGTGACACGAACCGTATCCATGCTGGCGCCATACATGGAATTGGCGGTGTTCTTCAGGTCGACTTCGAACTGCTCCGTGCATTCCCTCTCGCCCTCAAGTAACGTGGAGCAGAAGGATGGCGCATAACTTCCAGATTTCTGGTTGAATGTAAATATCAGTGCTTAGAGTTCAACGTTCAACGGTACTCATAGTTCTTACCAAGCTAGCCTTGACGAAGTTGTATGGTTGATCTACGAACCTGGTGAAGTTTGAGAAGGGGAGATCAAGGGCTGCGTATGGAAGCAATCACTCTTCCATCTTGGCCTTCCACACATCGGCCTTGGTCAAGAAACTCGAGCCCGGCGCCCAGCGCGGGAGATGTTTTAATGATGGGAAGATGTCGCTGTGAAATGCGATTGTGAGTACGCAGTAGGCACCACGAGATGGCCGCGTACACAGGCCACTAGGCGAAATTAGAAGTGGACAAAGATAATTGAAGGATAAACGCACGATTCCGCCACCAGATGTGATCTTGTTCGCTAATATGTCGACACTCTCTTCTCCAAGGGTTAAAAACTTGTCGTTGTTCGGGGAAGCTTCGTATCCATAGACTACGGAAAGCGTGAGACCACCTGCGTAACGCCGTAGGTGGTCCATATATTTTGACGGGTCGGCAACGAGGCGCCGGATAAATGAATGTGTTTCCGACTGGATCAGCGGATGATATGAAGGAATGACTTGGACGCCGAACGCCTGGTTAAGAAGTCTGCGCTGGCGCTTGGACTTATCGCCATATCGGGTGAAGGCGACCTGGGTGAGAATGGCTTGTAAATGTATTGGCGTGGTAGTATGAGCGGATACGGACCATATCATCACAGCCACAGAGCTCCCCAGCCATTACAAACGGCGGCTTGTCGCTGTAAATAGAGCCCTTCCTGTCCAGCAACTCCATGGTCGCCTCGGGACTGCTGAGGAAAATGAGGCGTTGGCCCATGATGTGAACATGTACAACATCGCCTTGGCATGAATATGAGCGCCCATATGATGCTGAGAAGGCTGTCTTACCAAACTGCGCTGCCCACTTGGTGGCAACCAGCCAGAGCTCCTTTGCGGTCAGATCGAGTACGTTGCCGAGAATGGGAACAGGTCTGGGTCCAGGAGGTAGATACCGGGCTGGAGCCGTTGACTTCCGGTGCCAGACGAAAGTAATGGTCAGAAGCACCGCGACAAGCACCCAGGTGAAAGTCATCGAAGTTAAGAAAAAGAGGGAAGAAAGGTGTCTCAGATCAACATCATGCCGCCAGGTTTTAACCTTCTCCGGAGCGCCAATCTTCAGATTAGCGAAACCTCGATGCCCGAAGGCAACGGCCCGTCTTTGTCCCAATTTGATCACCACCGAGAACAGTTCACAGGGAAAACTGGGGGGTTTCAGTGAAATTAGTTAACAGATTATGCAGGCCTGAAAATGTATCTGAAATGTCAAGTCTCCGCCTACCCGTCCCGAAGCCGTCACCGAACACAATAAGTTTCGGCTTATTGTTTCGGGCTCACCGAAGCCGAATCTAGGCCGGCCTAGACCGCTTTGTGGTGCCGAATCGGGTGCCGAAACTTATTGTTCTCGGCGGCGGTTCAGGAACTGCCGAAACAATAGGTTTAGGGCAGGTAAAAACTGCTCCTGAAACCTATAGTTTCAGCAGCTTCAACTGGACCTAAACCACGTCCGAAATCATAAATTTAGGGTGTGCCGAAAGCATACCCGAAGCTGAGCTTCAACTTAGGCCGCGCGAAACTTCACGTTTCGGGTATATTGTCGGCCCCACTTAAACATTTCAGAATCATTTCCGGGGGAGATGAAACATATGGCGTGGCGGTCCCGATGCACTTTTAATCCCGCGCAACATTGTTTGACCTCCGCCCCTAAAACTCGGTGTTTTCCGGTCTCCCGCGCTAAGAATAGACACCCCGATGGGGCAGTTTTTGATCCCCGCAACTCGTACCTCCGCGAAAGAAACTCGACCTCCGCGCAAAAGAAACTTGAGTCCACGCAAACGCTCCATTCGAGTCTTCGCGCAAAAATGCAAGTGAACATCAAAATTCACGAGAAACATTAGATTCAGGGCGACTAAAAATGTCCAAGATGGCAAGTGAGTGACGGTGGATGTGTGATTTCCACCCTGCCCTTCAGTTTGAGCTTGCGCGCTGCTACCGTATTGAGGACTGGATCGAGCCCGCATTTCGGCAATTAATGGATATCCCAATCACATCGCTTGAGATGTCGCATATGCGCCAGATCGGTGATGCGGGGTATTTTTGGTTGGTTCAGACGAAGGCGCAGATCGACAATCATCGCAAACACTTCGCTTTCGACACTCCTGCAGCCATAAATGACCCCGCCTGCAACACCCCCGCCACCTGCAATTATACGTGGAGCCGTGAGTGGGACACCACCATTTCGGAGCTTATACACCATCCCGACGTGCCGATGAGCTGTATCGACCTTCTCAACTTGCTAGAGGAGACCGAAATAGATGACCTTTGTGAGGGCCATCGGAAGCGCACGGTCTCGTGGGTATGTGGCATTGGCCACGCCACGAAGGAGGAGGATCTCATCGATGCAGCTGTCACGGCGTTGATGTCGCTTCAAACAGATGAACCGATCCGCGCGGCGCTAATGAGCAGTGTCGTCGACGGAGCGGAGCGCCAAGTGCAGGGGACGTCTAGTCTACGTGGTCAGCCAATTAGCAAAGCAATTACCAGTGTAATTCATCGCAGTCATTCAATTGAATTGGTACCTCGATAACTTCAGTTGCACTGGCTGGTCGGTGATTGATTAACCTATCATGTTGCGTGGACACTCAACTTGCGTTTTTTGAGGGCGGGGACTTGTATTTATTTTGCGCGGAGGTTCGAGTTGCGCGCATCAAAAACGGGGCGGAAGGCTGGAAAAGACCGAGTTTTAGGGGCGGGGACCTAAAACTTTTGCGTGGGAATAAAAGTGCATCGGGACCGCCATAGGACCACCATAGAAACCTCCTCATTTCCGCTATTGTCTGTAAGTAGTATACACGGCTATCCCGGCTTTCATCTGAATTTGACGGGAAAAATAACCGTTGGAATCCAATGGTTTTTTTTGGACTTTTTTCGATTCAAGTACGCTAGGGCCACGGTTTATTAACCGAGGGGTCATTAATCCCCTCTGCCGGCTTCCCACAATTTTGGAACCGCACCAGAAGGCTGGGGCTCAAAATAAGGACATTTCGGCAATCAATTACCATTGGATTCCAATAGATATTTTTCCCGTCAAATTCAGATGAAAGCCGGGATAGCCGTGTAGCCAGCGGAGCAGCCACGTAAGGACGAACGTCCAAATGCGGTTGTTGAAGTTCATCATCAGCTCGCAGACCATGCTGACGAGGATTGACTTTTCAGAGCGTCAGACTTGATTTAAATCTGCACTTGTAACACCTGTCACCAGAGGATTCGCGTTGAAACGACGTTGGTTGAAGGATGGGAGATCGGGAATTGATCGGATCAGAAGGCCATGATGGCAAGAGTCCGTTCACCCTTCACTGTCAACGCTCATTGCTTCCAGCTGCACATATCTGCGGCTCTATTCAAGTTTCAAATCGCGGGGTTCCAGGCATTCGATCTTGGTTAAAGGACTCCGAGTCCGATCCTGCGACACGTCTCCGTTCCGGCTACTAGGCTATCGCCGTACGATTACCACCAAATGTATACGCCAGGACGATCGAAAGCCGGATGTCACCCAAGTACCACCCGCTTTACAGCATCAGCTACCATTCAGAACTCACGCCGACTTGTTTCAGCTTTCGGACCCTGTGTAGCAAATTTGAAATTTCAAGGGTGAGTACCTCTCCGTTTTACAGCATCGGCTATACCATTCAGAACGCACACCGACTTGTTTCAGCACCAGCGCCGTCCGTGGAAGTTCTGGGACATGCATGTCCCTGAGGTGAGCCTGGGTTCGTCCTCGATCGAGTCCAAAGCAGACTGCATAGGACTCGCGCTATAATGGGACCGGTATCCGTCTGAGGACGTCCGACGTCCACGATTCAATATTGGCATTTGGTGGGACATGCGGCATATTGGCGCCATTGCTGATTCGAGACTCCCAGAGCCTTGGTCGTGCAACTGGCGGGCATGGGCCTCCATACTGCTGTAATCGGGCCTTCTTTGGTCCTCAGCTCGTCTCCGTCGGCGGCTTTGCCGCAGAAGCGTCTCGGAATTACCGCCGAGAAGCTTCTGACGTTTCGCATCGCTCGCTTAGATAACGCGAGCACAATTTTTATCGGAAGAGGTCGTTTTCATTGAACGAACTGTGAATTTGCCCCTCATGGACCGCTCAGCGTATCATTTGTACGACGCAGCAACGATAGACGTGTACCGCTTCGAGGTTCGAGCGGGGCGCTCCGCGAGGAATCAACGAGCCATAACGATGCCACTCAACCCGATCCCCGAGCACGCCCTGAAAACGTTTGTTTTAGGATCGCAAGGGAGCAAATCACGCAGAGTCCGCATCTGATTCAGCGGCTGTGTCAACTTCCAAGGCAGTGTATAAAGGGCCTCGGGAGCGCCGTTCAATTTCCCCTCCTCTTGGAGCTTACGTGTGGGCCATTTATTATTCTTCCATTGAATCGAGGAAATATAATTTACAGGAAATAAGGAGCGCCACAGCGCGAAGACGAGCGTCGGACACGGGAAATTATCTTTGGCTTTTCAGCCTGAATTCAGCCTATGTTCGGATTTAGCCGGCAGTCTCACTGTCTGAAGTAAGCCAAAAACAAAGGAACTAGATTTCCCGGGTACTCGGAGATCAGTGAGTCTTGCTAGTAGCAAACGTGAAGAAAATGAGTTAAATACAGCAGGCGAGGATTACTTTGAATCCCAGAAAGACCTTGTGCTTAGTGCGATACTCCGCACCTGGCCAAGCTACTTCTTCTCCATGCTTTCACGTGGATACGAGTACACAACGACTCGGAGTATAACTTGAAGAACGAAAATGTGAAGCGCACGCTAGAGGTCACCGTCCGGCTAGTCCCGGTTACGTCCCAGACTGTTGACAGGGCTCCCAAAGTGGGATTTCGTGGCAGGCTGGCACTGTGCCTAGCAATCCGGTATACCTACGAACTTGAACTTGAGCTCTGGCGACTTCGGAGAATGGGACATCGGGAGTACAGAACCACTGATCCGTGATCTCCGACTCGGACGTACTCGGAGTCCGAGTACGTCCGAGTCCGCACAACGTGAAGAGTGTGAAGAAGGCGCATGACGTCATTCGACTTTTCCTCTAGTGTCTGCCGCGCGGGGTTAGATGGGAGCTGGCTAAAGAAGCAGACGCGCCGATGCTCGTTATCTGAATCCCTGCCTAGGCACTGTACCGATAAAGCTGGGCGTCCCTCAAGTCAGCATTGAGTCAGCACGCAGCCATACGTGCGCAGCCTTCTAAATCGTCCAAGACGCAAGCTTTCCGAGCTCGCCCCCATCGTCAAGCTCTAGCAATCTGCACCATTCGTGCCAGCATCTCGCGGAAGGATGAGTGCGTATGGAACACGCGCCGTGTCCATACGAGGCTTGCGGTGACGGCTCGAGGCATGAAACCATTAGGACCGCAGCCCACCAAGAGATCGCGCGCATCCGAAACTGACACGCCAGACCTGCCCCGAGCGCACCCATGGGTTGGTTTGCTGCTGGCGCGTCACGCGCGAGCGGACGCGCTGCCCGTCTAAGCCATACTACTCCCCAGCACTTGCTCGTACGCAACTTGAACTCTGCGCACTGTTGGAATGAAATCCGGGCTTGAATAATAAGATCTGGATCGAACTTCAGACGTTGTGTTCCACGGCGAGGACCAGTCTTTGTCTGTGTCACGGCCAAGACTCGAGAGTCGACATTGTTTGCGTTTTTCACGAACCCCGGTCAAAACTGGCTTTAACTTTGAGGCGCGGGACTGGCTACTACTTGAAGCCTGTATCTACTTCCTTTCCTCACGCACCTCGCTTGCTGTCATGAGTCGGCCCTAGACCTCGATATTCCACTGGCTTGTCAATGGGTTTGTATTTCGATGGTCCTGATTTCCAACCTCGATAATTCGTAATTACTGTAGGCATCTGCGGTATAGCGGTACGGATATCCAACTAGAGCCGTCCTCGTCGTGTAACCATACGTCTTGGAGTCCCAGGCTGACCAAATTTCCGCCCCGCCGTTCATAAAAGGCTGCATATTTGAGGAATGCCCCGTAAAATTCGTTTCGAACTCTTGACCAAACAAGCAGTACTTGTGTAATTAGTTCCGGTCGCGGTCTCTATGGTGTTGGGTTTGGAAAGGAACAGGGAAAAAAAGTTGGAAGGTCGGGTGTGCCTGAAAAAGTAAATCACTATAGATTGGCATGTGCGCTGTACGACAGGCTGAGCATTTCTTTCCCATGATCGTACTCGGAGGAAGAATCCATAAATGGATCAACCACGGACGAATCCTTGTCCAGATTGTCATCCTCGACCAAATACCCTTTGACCGGCGAGACGGACTGAGGGGAGCGCCCGAAGAATACACGAGTGAACGCTAGGTTCCGGAACCACGGCCACATCATAGGCGTCATCTGGATCACCTGCAAAAGCAGGGGGAAAACGACGGAAATGGCGAGGACCTAACCATAGCGGTGAGTATGATGTGCGAAATGGAAGGTGGGCAACGAACCTGGCCGAATGACATGGAGAATATGTTGTCGGGGGTACCCATGAGTCGGGCCTCGACGACCAGGACCCAGTACATCATCGGGACAAGGAACACGCCACAGAAGTGCAATAATGGGTACTGTCTTGTCAACACCTCCCTGAGATTCGCAGCGTCACGACGGCGTAGAAAAACTGAGAGGATGCCACGCACCACGTAACCCAAAACTTCGATCTATTGCTCTGCATCTCATATTGCTTCGCTAGCGAGCGCCTTTGCCTGACCAGAGCAGATATCAAGCTGAGTACGAGAACAATAAAAGGCACCATGAGCACGACGACACCCAGTATCACGTCCTCACTGCCGTCAGCGAGCATCACGTATACTAGGTCAGGGATAGCGGCATATGGGATAAAGAGCACTGGCAGGTTCTCCAAGATGAATCTGGTTTTGTGGCCATCAGGTCCGATTGTGCATGGGTCTGGGGAGAAGTAATGAGGTTTCGCGACTGCTGTGAATATAGCGAGTGCCAGCGAGATGATAGCGAAACCAACGACGAGCAGCCGGGTGAGGAGGTGATCACGGCGCTTGGACAAGAGTGAGTCAACGCGATGAGGCCGTCGGAAGCACCCGAGAACGGCGTAAACGACCAGCGCGGATGACTGTGTAGAAGATTAGATTCACTCTGATCGGGACTCGGGCGACCATGCGCACCAGAGGGGACATAACCAGAAAGACCGTCATCTCGGCGTGGGTGCGCAACATATCACCGTTTCCGATGGCGATGATCCCGCTGACAAGCAGAGAGTAAACTGTGAGCAGCTGCGCCCAAACGGCAGTCGCCGCCTCTTTGGGCGAGTACATGAGAATGATCCCAAGTAATAGATTGGCCATGTAAGCTAAACCAGGCGCAGTTCAGTAAATCACCATCAAGAAGCCCGATCGAGAAAACTTGCCGGAGACACGGACAAGGATCCCAGCCACATCAGGGTTCGGGCAGCCACCCCAGTTGGTATCTCCGATGAAACACTAGTCCCTACAATACAACAGAAGTTAGGATCGCGGAAGGGTTTCCGTGGCCGAGCGCACACTGTCATCCTGTCAGGCTAAAGTGTAACGGGAAGAACGTGATTATGAGAGTGGTCATTTGCAAAGACGGCAGAATGTACGGACCGTCTGGCAAACAGCAGACACGTAGTCGGCGAGAAACTCATCGAATATGGTGAGGGGCGTTTCGTACTCGAAGTATACCGGGCGGCAGCTGTCGAGGTCTATGTCCCGAATAGGATTTCCGTCTGATTCCCCGCATTCCAGGCCAAGCAGCACTGGTAGCATCCCTCGGCTGCGATAGAGTACAAGTCGACGCAAATACTCGTACATAAAACCGGCGTCCCGCATGTCTGCAAACACATTCAGACATATACAGTGTGAGACGCGATCAAAGACACGTACAACATTCAGGACGGCATCGATCCGGGCGCATTCCCAAGCGCATGAGCCATTAGATGCATTAGACACCGCGGTGGCATTCGGGTTCACCCCCGAGCGCAGATGGAGCGCAGACGGGTTCAAAGACCGTGAAGATGCCGTCACTAACGGAGCAAATGGATTTCAGAGCCCTGAGTCCAGGCAAGTGAGTACGCACCAGTCGAAATGAGCTTGAAGAGGAATAAAATGGATGCGGAACCTAGCTTCAGCATCGTGAAGGAAATGGGGAGGAGGGGAAGCAGAATGCAAAACCGGAAAACTGAAGAAAGATTCCCACTGAACTTTATATAATCTCCATCAGCGATGGGCGGCCATCTGCGGAGCATGATGCATCTGACAGTTGGGCGCCAGACTCAGAGAACTATCTCGCACAGGGGTCTTCCGGGGTTGTACGGTCTGCATGTCGCCACCTTCAACCACGGCCAGCTGTATAAAAACTACCAGGAAGACGCGTCGGAGTCACTGTAGATCAGCTCTTGTCATTTCTTTTGTGGCGCCGGAACAACCGCTGTGTTATGGCATCAAATATTGCGCGGCCCACCCGCATGCTATACTATTCTAGCCCCTGATGTGTCCACGAGTTTGATCTCACGCGATAACTTTGTATCCTTGGGACATATTTCTCTCGGCACCTGGAGTTAGGTATATTCATGTATTTCCTACGCCCTTAAATATTTTCAGAATTTATGGACTTGAGCTGCGGAAAGTACAAACCTTCCGATGATGGAACCAGAAGTGGAATCGGTTTTGGCGGGCATTTTGGCGTGTGGGAAAAGCACATCAAAACCTTCCTTTTCTTTTCTTTTGTACGCTGCAAGGCTCAGATTCGTCCAAGATTTCATCCAGCGATTTCTATAGCATGTATACACATCCCTGAATTTTATCGGAGGGCCCGAGTTCGAAATGCGGTCTGGATCAACGATAATTCCACATCAGGGTGCGTGGACACATCAGGGGATAGAATAGTAGTACAGCTTATTGTTTCGGAAGCCGGTCCCGGGCTTGCCGAAACAATAGGTTTAGGGCAGGCTGAAGCTGCTCCTGAAACCAATAGTTTCAGGTAGCCCTAAATCACTTCTGAAATCAGAAAATTCAGCCATGCTGAAAATGTATCTGAATCAGGTAGTTTCAGCCTCAGTTTCAGGCTTGTGGAAACTTTATATTTCAGTTATGCTTTCAGGTCTATGCATCTGGGGACCTAAACTAAAGAGTTCAGGAACGTTTCAGGGGGCCCCGAAACCTCCCAATTTGTCGTGTGCATAGTTTGACCGAGCTTAAGAACCTTCTGATGCTAAAGCATGCGTTCTCGACAATGCACCCATGGCTCATTGAGCTCATCATCCGAGTATTGTCGGGAAATGCGCAACCCCCACTGCCATCCAGCCCTATCCAGTGCGCTAAGGGGCTCAGAGGACCACCAGTTGGCTAAATTATATGTTGGGGGGCGGTTGGCCTCCAGATAGCCTTCCCAACGCATGATTACGTCGATCGGTGGCTGGGTGAATCCCTGATAGGAATGAGTATAGTATAATATTGATGTTTTCGACACACCTTGAGCCATTGAATAACATCGTGGATGTCGAAGCGGTTGTAAAGCCTTGAAAGCGGCCCTACAAGAGGCGAGAAATCGCGAATATCAGCGAGCAGATCGGAGCACGGCGGTGATAATCTAACGAGACGGCCCCAGAATCTGGTGTCAGACCTGTGAGCTCAAATGCGGATGAGTTGTGCTGGATTCAAGTATCTACGTTCCAGTTTACGTACCATCGCGTTTGGGGAAGCCCAGCCTTGGCGTCGTTCAGTAGCCGAATGCATCCCCGAGCCAGGTCTTTGCATGTCGTAGGCCACGGGTAAGCTTCGGGACAAATCGCCGGGCACCGACGGATAAAATTCAAGAGCGCGGATAACTTCTTCCCCTCAAGAAGGGAGCGGAAGGGGCATATGATGGTCCGTAGGTCATTCCAAGTGATATCCAGTAAAAGGCGGATGTGCAGCAGGCCGGGCGAGTGTGTTATAAAGTCGGAGCAGGCGGTATTCCACACCCACCAGGCCTGCAAAATACGGAGGAGGGCAGGGGATTGGAAGACGATAGCGTGACAAGCTGCGTCTGAAATGTGTTCAGTGATGAGGTCATGCCGTTCAAAGATCGAATCGGAAAATATGATGAAAGAGTAGTCTTCCCAGAGGCTTATCAACTCCCCAGAGGGGGGCAAGCAATCCTTGATTCAAATGGATTAGCGGCATGGAACCCAACTTCTACACTCACTTTCAACCACTCCACCATCGTTTTTAAATGTGATTGCAGGTCTTGCAAATCTTTCCAACGCCACAAAAAATCGAAGTTGATATGTTGTAGGAGAGGGAAGAGGTCTGGGGAAGGCGGGATCGATGACGTGATGTAATCCAGTCCACCCGAGCCAATCATCCTACAGAAAAGGTTTATTCAACCTCGGTTGTGATCAAGATGACATTACATACCAAGCAACATGAGCGGGACTTATGCGACTCTTGTTGGCCGGCGAGTGAGAAAGGGCTCGGAGAACTGAACGGGCCAGATCTTTACGTTGTTCAAGACCGATATAGAAATTTCCGGACCGGTTTGGGTCAAGAAGGAAGTCGCGGAATGATTTATGATGCAGTTGGATGAACTGAGTGTCATCCTGGGGCATAAGTAAAATAGAATGAAGACGGCGGAGCGTCAACGCGACGTCACCCAAATCCAGGCCGAGGAGCTTCTCGATGATAACACGGGATGGTTGTAACATGCCAAAATATCCGCCGTGAACAATGACACAAAGGATGTTGAGAACGCGAGACCGGAAAGGGATCCCACGCAAAATTTGCGAATACAACTCGTCGAGAGCGTGAAATGGGGTACCGCATTCGGTCGGAAGGTTCTGGATGACAGCTGACAAGCGCTCTATAGGACGAAAGTCTGCGTCGTCGATGAATTTGATAATAGTTGCGGCGTAGATGAAATAACCCGAGGACGTGGTGACCAACTCTTCGAGAACGGGCTCTGTGGGCCACGGTGCTGGGACCGAGAACATGGTTTCGGCATGTTCACGGTGGATTCGATCGAACTCGCTACGCAGATAATTCCGGACATCCGTGAATGACTGCTCAATATTGAGGGCATGATGATGTCCGACCAAGCCAGGCCTTTGAAAGGCCTGGTGGATTTGAGGCTCTGGTCTGCTAGCGACAAGGATTCGGAGTGTATGATGGGGTTCGCTAGCTGCGTTTCCAAGTAAACACAATAATTTCTGCTGAGTACCATCGCCTTCGCACTCATCCAGTCCGTCGATAAGGAACGTCAGAGGTGCAGAGTTTTTGAGCGATGTGCATGGCTCAATCATAAGCTTGCGTATTTGTATTGCCATGTCCCTGCCCACAACAGACGGACCGTCGTCTACAGTCTGGGAAATGATGGGTTTCAAATGAGAATGATGGAGTGCTAGCTGGTAGGCGAGGGTCGCGAAGAGGACTTTCGCGTTACCTCGAGTGGTGTGGCCCCTCTTGAAGAAGAAGGCTCCTCCGAGGCAACGATTGTTCTGCAATCGCTGGCATAGTGTTTGCATGATGGCCGACTTTCCAGCCCCAGCAGGCCCGTGCAACCAAATAATGGAGTGAATTGAGTCGTCTACAGTGGCCCATCGATACAGGTCATTGAGTATGTCCGCACGCGTTTCCGGATGGCATCTAGGCTGCGGGAAGCTCTTCGCAGAGTCGTAGAGCGCCTCCAGGGCGACTGCACGATGGAGAATGTGTATTCCTGTTTCGCCGCAGCGGTGGTTGACGTTCTGCGCATGTATGATGGTTCCGCCAGGGTGAGATCGCAGTGGCTCGGGATGAAAGTGACACCGGGGGCAAAAGCCAGCGCATGCGGAAACGACATGCGTCAAGCGCATGTTGTCCGCACTTAGTCGCATCCTCGGATCAATGATTGACAAAGGTGTCAATCACCTCTTTGGCACCTTTGTTTTTCCTTTGAATTTGCCCCGAAAAACAAAGGTGCCAAAGCAGCTATTGACATCTTTGTCAATCACTGATCCGAGGCCACAACCAAGTGCGGAAAACATGCGCTTGACGCATGTCGTTTCCGCATGCGCTGGCTTTTGCCCCTGGTGTGATCCCAATGACCATTGTAGCCAATCTCTGAGGGAACGGTGTGACCCGGTGCCGCCGAGGCCCGGGGTCTGACATATTGCTGGGGTGATCGTCCAGAGGACGTGGTGACTCTGAATTGGATGAAGGAAACCAAGAATCGATGGAAGGCAAGGGGGCCGAAGTCGCGGACCGCCAATTCAATTCCGACGCGTAATTGGGCAGCGCCGATGACAGTGGTCCTGAATGCACATTGGCATGATCTTCGGGATTGATGGAACCCCTCAGTAAAAGAGGTGGTCGAGAAGAAACAGCTTTGGGGTATGTATGAGATCCAGTTTGACATTCGGATTACATTGCAAAGTTCGCACACACCTTAAGGTGCCTGCCTCGTTCCCATCCTATGCGGTGCGTTCCTGGCAACACCCGCCAGCTCGCGAGGGCCATATTCTCTACTCGCACCGGATTCCAGCCCAAAAGTCCAGCTCGCATCCTGCAGACTGTGATCCTGGTGTTGGTGGCTCTCGAGATGCACGTCGCCCGAAACGTTATAGAAAGTTCCACCTTGGAATAGGAAGCCGGTACTGTTGTTGAACATGGACTCGAGAGCAAGCGGGGGAGTCCAGTGTGAAAGTAGACGCAATCGATGTAGACACTGCCCAAAGAACGCTGTTGACGTGGGACGACACCTGACTTCTGCTAGGCGCTTGTTGCAATAATAGCACCGGTGAACTGCATTCGGAAAAAGAACAGGAAAATACCGGCGAGCTATCATCACTGCGGGGGAGGAATAATTTTTTCTGCTCAAAAAATACTCCAAAATATGTTTGCTCTTTCAAATCTATTATCTGTGACTGGGTACTGGGCCACCTTAGCAATTCTGAGCTCGAGCCCACGCATGAATCGGCGTGGATACAGGTTTATGGGCTCTGAAACTAAGTTGTGCATCCTGTGGGTAAGATGAGATATTTTTTGCGAATTTATGCGAAGGTTTCATGGCCTACCGAATTTTTCTTCGGGGGGGTGTCCCAAAATAGCAAAAACGGGGTAGTGGGCCACCTAGCCAAATCGTTTGTTCGTGCCAATAATATTCACCCCGGTGTATCCCAAATCATTCAATGGATACAGTTACATTATTTTGTATACTTACACTTGAGATCTGAGATGTATGGGGTCGTAACTATTTGCCTTTCCAGCCATCAGGGATGGGTGAAATTGCACTCCGGACAGAATGGGTTCCCCAATAGAGCACAAACTGTAATAAAGCCCGAAATTAAGAAACAGATGGCTCCAGGGGAAGTATTAAGACGTACCTAAATGGAAATGATGACCACCACATACCCATAACCCATCCAACAAAATTCATCTTTTTGCACCACTGAAATTCGGTGGTTTGGGGTAATAGACCAGCATGAACAGGAAGTCGCGCATTTAAAAGCCAGATCGATGTAAGAGAATACCTTATTAGAGGTATAGAATGCAACAACCGAGTTCCAGGTCCGTAGGCAAGACGGGTCGATCGCTAAAGAGGTGGCCGGACTGTGCCACTCGGGATCAGGTCGAGATGATCTTGAACGGTCCAAGAGGTGAAGGGGACTCGTTTTCATATATAGTTCGAAACGAGGGTATTAATTCGAATCAAGGGATGCCAACGAGCCCCAAAACTTGTGAGTCGGCGAAGAATTGGTGGAGAAACCGGCCAAAGACGAGCGCGAAGGCCGTTCGGAGATAAGAAATGATGTTCACACGCCGGCATCTCGCTCGAGAACCTGCCGCAACTTTTGATCGCCGCATCACTCTGCCTCGAAATTTGACATACAGTAGGTTCGGATCAAGCCTGCCGTTCATTGTTTGCTGATGGGATCAGATTTGGGTCAAACAAATGAAGGGGCTTGTGCCAAGATGGGGGAAAATGGGGAGGATCTTCATCGTGCTCCACAGCCCATAATAGCATGTCAATTGCCATGCAGAATTGAGGAAAGCTCTTCATTTTTAATAAACTTAGATACTTGTCAACTCAGTTTGATACGAAACCGCCTGTATCTACAACACGCGGCCTGACAAGAGAGCCTTCGTGAACCCCTAACTCCCATTTTGGTCATGATCCCCTGCATGTACTTGGGCACCAGAAGCAATTTTAAACTGGCAAAATTTATACTAGATGATACTAGACTCGAATAGGTAGTTGAAACCTGTAAATATTGGCCAGTGGACAGCGAACAGGATGAGCAGAAATCGGTCGGTCGGATTTCCGTTTTGGGAATCATTGGCAAGCGCACTTGAATTTTCCCCTCGTGCCGCGATATCTATGAATAAGCCACAGAGTCCTCGCAAGGATGTGCCCAGGGTCCCTCCTTGCTCCCTGGGAACAGCCCGTCGCATGCCCCCCAAAGTGGCCTCAAGTCAAATCATAGTCACAATCCATGACACTAATTAGCGCGAACCTTGAACTTGAGTTAAAACAGAGTTATGGGAAATGTAAGGAGACATAAATTCTCCCAAAGACAGTCGGATTTCATTGAGCCCATAAAATTGGGCATTTGGGGAACTCAATATTTATAAATGAGCTGGCTCCTGCCAACCAGGCAGCGTGGAATTTCCCCCGATAGCGCAGCCCATGTTAGTGCGATAGCAATTTAGCATGCGGCACATGAATTTGAAGCGTACAAAGAACATTTTCTTCCATATAAGCTAGCTAAACAGAGGTATGTGCATTGAGCAATTGGACGTCCAAGATCCTCACTATTTGGCCCAGCTTGTTCCAAGCCTCTCTCCGAGATTGACCGGCTCGCCGGTCCGGAGACAGGCTTGCTCCGAACCTAGACATACAGTGTTACGATAGATCATATTCCATCCTATGAGCATCAAATCCGGGGATTCTACATCACCGCACCTTCTATTATGCAAGTGGCCCACTACCTAGTTCGGCCCACTAGGCTAGACTCGTAACCAGTCTGCCTACAAATGGCAAAAATGTGGCAAGCACTTTGCCGTAGGTAGGCTCAAATCCAGCCTGTCATACCAAAAGTAAACTGTTGGTAGACAGGCTGCTCGATCTGAGTTTGAATTTGCAATTGACATATTTTGTCCTAAAAAGGTTATTCCGGACCGTCCGCCGATATATTGTACTTGGTAAAAATTTTCGGTTTAAAATTACAGTGCACTGGTGTGCTGTTTCGGACAGCATTCACACTTATCCGAAGACAAACGAGTCAGATTTGAGTGCAGCAGCGGCAGATTGATCGTGCCGCTTGTGTGTTGCGCTTGTTTGTCCCCGCTCGGGACACGGTCCGGAATAACCTTTTTGGGATAAAATATATCAATTGAGAATTCAAACTCAGATCGACCGGTCTGTCTATCGACAAGCTTGCTTCCATAGACAGATGGTCACCGGTCTATGCTGTAGGCAGACTGGTACAACTCGGAACAAACAATCGAGCTGTGCCCGGAGTTTGAAAATTTCTCCCCGCTGCCGCTCCGGGCTCAATTCGAGCCCTTTATACAAAATTCAAAGAGAGCTCTCTTTTTAATGCTATCCCTCTTGACTTCTGTCTCCTCAGAATTTCCAGCAGCTCCGCGGGAGGAGCGTACAACACAGTCGAAGTTACAAGGGAATTGATGGGAAGTGCTCAGCCACCGTGATGGCATGATCGGCACCACCCAAAAATTCAAACTCCGGGCGCAGCTCAATGCCAGATTCCGAGTTGTACCAGTCTGCCTCTGGCAAAGTGCTTGCCACATTTTTCCCATTCGTAGGCAGACTGGTTACGAGTCTACCACTAGGCAGTCACTGATAATAATGTTTCCAATTTGGGACGAGGAGATACAGAAGAAATTATCTTTTGTGTTCTTATTTGTCCACAAAGACAATTTCTATTCCTATATCTATAAGATGTTGAAAGATGACTTCGGCTTCTTTGTCTATTTCAATTAGAAATATATGTTCTGGCTGTAGTCAAAACATCAACTGGGCTCTAACGAAACAAAGGGATTGTATGTTTCAACTCCAAACATAACTTGTGTTTCCCACTGGTTGAACATTTTGAGCTTTTCGGTGAGAAAATTGGTGAAAAACTTTACCAATATTACAGTAATTTTTCATCGAAAAAGTAGGTGAAAAACTCGAAACTTTTTCTGAACTTTTTCTGATTTTGGTGAAAAAAGTAATTGTGAGTCAAAAAGTTCTGTACATATTTTGAGTTTTTCACCTATTTTTTCAGTGAGACATTCCTGTAAAATCAGTAAAGTTTTTCACCAATTTTCTCACTGAAAAACTTGAAATGTTCAACCAGTGTCCAATTGAAACAGATAACAAAGCAGAAGTTACCTTTCAGGATCTTGTTGACATGAAAATATAATTTGTCTTTGTGGACAAAGAAGAACACGAAACATAACTTCCTCTTTATCTCCTGGGCCCCAAATGGAAACATCGGATCCGAAAGAGCGAACCTGTTTTAGAGTATTTTTGGAGTGTCAAAAATTCTTCCTCCCCCGCAGTGCATACGGTACATCGTTTTGCTCGGAGACTCGTCATCACATCGTTGAACATTCTCAGTGTCACCAGGCGAGCGACATTTGATCTTTGAAGCAGAATAAAGTCTTTAAAAGACTCAATCGTTGCAGTTTAAAGGAGCAGGGAACTCCAAGTCCAACAAAGTCCTTCTAGTCAGTGATATCATCCAGTTGGTGTATTATTTCGCACAACTCAATTCGCAGTGTAATTCCATCCGCGACGGAATCTACTCGTCCATAGGAACAATCGGCTCGATCCGCAGTCTTGTTGAATGAAGAGAGACGTCAGTGTACGGTCATCGAATGAAGACCAGAAGCCTCACCGTGCGGGGGAAATGAGAAACAATACAATTAGGCTTCTCCTGACGTTCCTCGTCGAGCGTCTCAGTAGCCTCGGGCCCAAAATCCGCGCGTGGATACGCCTTCTCGACCTCCTGCACCGTCCTCCGGTCAAACATGGGATCGAACACCCCCTTTCCCAGCGCATCGTACCCGCCGACGTCGAAAAACGCCGCGAGGAACATGAGCATCCCCGTTGCAGACGACGTGCCCGCCTCCCAGCTGAGCGCCGGCGCCGCCGCACGCAGGTGCTCGTACGCCATGATCCCCCCGTGGAACTCGAACGACATCGCGTGTGCGGGGTGCGCGCGGCCCGCCGCGCTCCGCGTCCAGCCGAGGTCGTGCAGGACGCACGTGTGGTAGAGCCGCCGGGTGAGCTCTGCGAACGCGATCTGCGGGACGCCGGGCGTGCCCGCGGGGAAGCCGCTGTGTAGAAGCGCGAGCGCGAAGTAGTAGCACCGCAGGGAATGCACGAAGCCGAAGTGCGGGACGAGCTGCTTGGCGTAGTCAAAGGACGCCGTGTGCGCGGAGTCAAGCGGGACGGCGCGGAGGGTCTCAAAGGACACGTAGTCCGGCTTGGGCTTGGCTAGAGCTAAGAACTCGTGGACGTTGCAGGGGACATAGGCGTCGAAGGTTAGGGGGAAAGTCATCATGTCTGAGTTGAAGGTTCCGCCGATACAGTATATATACTATCTGTGCGGCAGCAGATAAAATCGGGAATTTAGGTGCGAAAGTGCGAATCCAGAGAGTCGGGCGCATAATGATCACACCCAAGAGCCAGGGAGAAACCGAAAAGAAGGTATGAAAAAGCGCACTATTTTCCAGGGCTTTAAATTGTGCCGGCGAAACAGCATTCGGAGTGGAAGCAAGGAGCCTGGTGACGAATCGGAGGATTTGAGGGTTTTCCAAGGATTGTGAAATTTGAGAGGTTGCAGTCGCTGCGCCAGGCCCACATAATGGGGATACGACTCCCGAGGCTCTCCCGCAAAAAATCTGGCCTCAAAGCGAGGATTCAGGAGCTGGTTAACGAATAGGACTTTCCGATCCGAGGACTGAAATCTGAGTCCTAGAAACGAGCTTGCCGTTGCCGCGCCGGGCACAGGAACTGTCTCCGCATAGCATTCCCAGTGGGATTCCCATTCTCTGGATCTGCCGTGCTCATCCGCTGAACGACGTCCGCACACCGCGATGCACTCCGCGCCCCTTCCTAGTCGTGCCGCTGCGTTTGGTCCGAGTCGGACTCTATCGATCGCCTCAGCAGCCGCGTGCCACCGCTCATCTGCGCAGAGTTCTCGCTAGTACTTCGTTGGAGCGTGTTCTGTTCTGTTCCGCGCTGTGTGCCAGCCGCCCGCGGGAATCTCGAACGACGTCGAGCCCAAATCGATATCGCAATCAGTCTTGAATCAGTCCGGAGCGCAGAGAATCATGAAAGCTTTCTTGAATCAAACGCGAAATCCGAAGCCCAGAGATCGGAGCGCGCCAGAGGAATGAACAGACGAAGATCTCCATAATTCGAGACTATACGGGTCCTCGAGGCCTTCTGAGTCCTCCTCTCCGTCCTCCGAGTGCCTCCGAGCTGCGCCTGGGTGAGCCTCCAAGTCCAAGTCGCTCGTCAGGTCGTTATCGATCAATCTTTCTCGGTGCGCGTGCGACCCACGTAACCGTCTTGCCAGCGCAGGCGCGGATGAGTAGCATCCCGCGTGTGATTTGTGCTTTCTCGTCTATAACTCGTTAATTTCCACCCCTGAAAAGTCGAAAGCGTCGGGACCAAGATCGCAATCAGCGCGCGGCCACCAGAGTTCCGAAACGCAGCGAAGAACCGGAACGAGCATCGCATTCATCTGGAAAGCAAGCAAGCGCGGACGGAGGATGCGGACGGACGAGTAGCATCACGCTTGCGTTTTCTGTTCTGGACTTCCAGTTCCCGCGAAAAAAACGGACAAAGTCGAGACCAAGGTCGCAATCAGTGGCTGTGCGCCTGCATCTCTCGGAAGCCACAAAAACAAAACAAGTAAAGGCATAATCGTAATCGTAAACTACATACATGACAATCAGAGCTAAGCGGAACGTACGCGTACTCGTGGTCGGGAGCCGGGAGCCGGGAGACATGAGTAAGTAAGGGGGGAGGCAAGATGTGGAGGAGGAAGGCAGAAGGACGGGGGAAGGAGGGGAGGGAGGAAGGGGTGGGGGCAGATGAACGAAAAGGACGGAGGGAGGAAAGCGGGCGCAGAACGTGGAGGACGGAACGACGCAGCGTCGAAGGAGGGCGGAAGGAAGGGAGCAGGGGCGCAGCAGCGCCGCCGAATGAGCAACGCAAAAAAAAACACACACCTCCGCGCTGAATATAATATCCTTAATAAAATCCCCTCAATCGTCACCCTCCACTTATCCGCCACGTCCGCCACGATCTCCGCGATCTCAAACGCAATCGCTTCCCGTTCTGTCACCACGCTCTGCACCGCGCGCGCCCACCACGTCCCGCAGCGTCGTCTGCGTGCGCTCGATCAAAGCCTGGCGCGTGATGCCGAAGGCAGAGCGGTAGGGGCTGCAGATCTGGAAGTAGATGACGGAGTCGATCTCGACGTTGACGGTGTCGCGCGTGCTGGGGGCGGGGTTAGTGGGGAGGACGGGACGGGGTGGGAGGGAGAGGTGGTGGGACGCCGCGACGAGGGGGAGTACGGCGAAACGAAGGAAACTGAGCTGCGGCGCCGCAACGGAGAGCGTGCGTCCGCGCCCGACGCGGCAGCCGGGCACACGGCCCGCGCGCAACCCCCCGAGCGTCTGCGTACAGCAACGGCCCGCGTGCCAGCTTCAAGTGCTTCCCCTTGCGCGCGCATGTCCCCGGCTCGACGGCACATCACCCCGCACAACTGCCCGCACGCACGGGACCACGATCCAGCGAGCCCGCGCACGTCCCCGACTCGCCGGCGGCCCAGGGCACCAGCGCGGTGGGCGCATGTCCCCGACTCGACGGCGCAGCACCCCGCACGCTCGAGCCCGTCGCGCTTCCGGTCCCCGACGCCACGCCCAAGCAGCGCCTCCGCGCAGAGCACCGCAAACGCAGCACCACAGACACTGCACCGCACCCCGTAGCCCCTCGAGCAGAACCGCACCCCGACGCGGCGGGACCCCACACCGCGGCGTTATGCGCTCCAGACCACGCTCCGACGCGCCACTGCCCCGCTCCAGGGGGAGAAAGAGAGGAATAGGAGGGTGGGGGGTGACGCGGAAGGAGGCCACGGAGGTCGAATGAGGAAAGGAAAAGCGAGCTGCGGCGCCGCGACGGAGAGCGTGCGCGCGCGCCCGACGCGGCAGGCGGGTACACGTCCCGCGCGCACCAGACCACCAGCCCGCGCGCGTCCCCGACTCGACAGGCCCACAACCCCACACGTAGTCGAGCCCGCGCCGCCCGCACGCAGTTGGGCCCGGCCGCCTCGCCGGAGAGCACCGAGCGCGCCCGATCCCCGCACCCCCGAGCCTCGAACGCTCGAGCCGCCCCCGAACGCTCGAGCAGGTCCGACCTGCGCAGCGGCACGTGCGCACGGCCCCGGCTCGACGGCGCACCGCCCCGTACGCTGCACGCGCGGACGCCCCCGAGTCGCCGGGCCAGCGCCGCACCCAGCGCACCCCCAGCCACAGCCCGCGCGTGGCCCCCACTCGACAGCAGGGCCACCCCGGGGCCCGCACCTCGCAGGACGGGGTGGGAGGAAGAAACAAAGAAAAGGAGAGAGAAAGGGCGGAGGTAGGATGAGGAGAGGAAAGAGAGCTGCGGCGCCGCGACGAAGAGCGTGCGTGCGCGCAACTCCCCGAGGCGGCAGACGGGAATAGCCCGCGCACGTCTCCGACTCGACGGGGCACCACCGGAACGCGCGAGCAGGTACGACCTGCAGAGCTACACTCGAGCCCCGCGCGAGCGCACGTCACCAACTTGACGGGGCACAACCCCCGCACGCTCGGACAACCCCGCACCCCCGAATCCCGAACGCTCGCACAGCGCGCAGTCGGCCCCGCACGAACTCGCCTCCCGCGCAGCGCATCATAGACACAGACACGCAGCCTCGAGCCCAGCCGGCTCCGCGCGTACAGCAGCCCCCTTGACGTATTTCCCCGACACGCCACACCCCGCCCCGTGGCCCGCTGGCCACGTAGGTGCGCACGCTGCGGACAGATACGTGGCTTGCTCGGGACCTGCCCGACGAAGACTCTGAGGAAGCGGGGGTAAGCGGGGAAGAGGAAGCGGGGACGGGAGGGGAGGGGAGGCAGCGGGGAAGCGGGAGGCGGGGTAGGAAGCGGAGGAAGCGGGAGCGGGAGACAACGGGACGAGAGCCGCAGCGAAAATAGCAAAAGAAAAGAAAAGAAAAAAACAGAAGAGAACGCCTGCCTGCCAATCGGGCTGATCTGTATCTTGACGTCGACGATCTTGAGGGACTCGGTGCAGACGTTGACCTGGACGAGCCCGGGTCGACGGACTTGTAATGGCCGAATCGCGAGACGAGCCGACGGAGCCTGTGCGCGTATTAGATGAGAGGAGGGGAGAGCATCGAGCACCCTGCTGGACCTCGCGGAAGGGGTTTGGGGAAGGGCAGCAGGGCACCATGCCGCAGACGCCGGCGATGGAGCCGAGGCCCTGCAGCAGCGAGCCGTACAGCCCGTGCGTGACCTGGGGGCGTTAGCGACGTCCTCCCGAGTAGCAGAAACGCACCTCACCCGTCCGAGATCCTGCGCATACGACGGCTGGGGCGCGTGAGTTTACCTCAGACGGCCTGCATCTCCGCGTGCGGCCGCACGACGATCAGGTGCTTGTTCGGGTCCGCCGCGCGGCGCGGCGCGGCGGGCGGCTCGTCCGTCACTACGCGCACACCAGTGAGCACGGCGTTCACCAAAAAAAAAAAAAGGGGCACATCATTCGCAGCTCGACCTTGCGCGTAAGCGCTGTCAGCCGAATGCTGCCGAAGCTTATGGCAAAGATTAACCGCCCCACCTCTGCAATGTTACATACATACCCAACCCTAGTATAACTAGAGTACTGCCGCGTAGCCCTTAAGGCCAGGTACGGCATAGTTTAGAAATTCAGTTCAGTTCAGTTCAGTTCAGTTATGGCATGGGCCCAGACCCGCCCTTTTTGGCTTCAACTCTTTGCCACCGAAACTCTCTTTGCTTTTCAGACTCGGGGCTAGCTCTTTACAGACTCGGTGACTCTGGCAATTCCTTTTTTTCCAGCGCACATCGCCGGCTCCCGCCACGACATTAATATTCCCTCTGGTCAAACTCAATTTACTTAATACTGGACTCGGGGAGCCTAATTACTCTGCTTATGGTCTGTGGTATTACCCTTACAATAGCTCAAACCAGCGCGCGTCCGCTAACTATCCATCATCTGGTCCTGTTGGCTGTTTTCGCCCAGTACAACTGTTGGTAGGACTCCGATGACGGCGGGCGGAAACACCCGCCTCTAATCGCCAGATACGTGTGCAGAAAATAAATTCGTACCAGGGCTCGAGCGACTGGTGGACGGACGACGTTCGAGGTGATTTTGGGGGGGAGGCCGGCGCAAGCTAACGCGAATTGAATTGCGACTTCGACCCTGGCGCCAACCCTCCGAGTCGAAGGAAATGCTGGCCCCATCAAAATCAACTCCGCGCTCCCTGGGCCATTCGCTCCGGCGAAGATACTAACGGCGCTAACAACCTCCCACGATCTCGCACGCCGTTCCCGCTCCCCTCCTCTCCTCCGCCCCCTGCCTAAAGCTAAATTTACACCTGCTCACCCCTGCCGGCCCACTCGCTCCCGCGACCATACCAACGGCGCTAACCGCCCACGTCCCGCAGCCGCTCTCCCCCTCCTGTCCTCTGCGCCCCTTGCTATTAAAACTAAATTTACCCTGCTCGGCCCCGCCTTTGCATACGACACGAACGTGCCCGCTGTCCAGTCTACAGGTAGCGCCGCCGATGAGTCTCCACGTATCACTGCTGGTGATGACTAGTACCCTTGCTGCGGACTCGGATCCATCAATTTTGGACCCCGCGCGGGCTGCATCGCCGGAGGGATGATCCCGCCATGGGGTAGCGTGGGTCGCCCGCTTTGGGCCCCTGCCCGTACTTATACCGGGACGTACGCGCTCGGTGTTGGCGTCGGGCTGCACCCTCCGCCCGATCCCCGTCTGTTCCGCGTCTCCTCCGGGCTGAATGTCTCATTTCTGGACAACAATTCACTATTTGCTGTTCGGCTGTTGATGACCGCGAACTCCGAAGGGAAGGCATCCACTGACGATCCTTTAAGAATTACTGCCCGGTCTGCCAGTTACATCTTATGCGCTGCGTACAACCAGCCCATTACACAGAAGGCCATTGCACTCCAGCAATGTCGTTCTTCCCGCCATCTTCGACCGCTCCGCGCGCGTCGGGTACAGAACCTATAGCTAACTGCTGTCGATCTGTTGAGCGTCGTTCGCGCTGCGGTCTTAATCAATATTGCTCTTGCTGCTGTGGCGTCACCCGAACGTTAACACGCGGCTCCTCGCGCTGGAAAACCAACTCGACTCCTGTGCATGCGCGTCACAGAGAGTCTGCTTCCGCCCCGTCGCGACCTCTCATAAATCAATTTGCGGGCGGTAAATTAGCCAGTTTGCGCAGTAGCCATCCGTGCCATCAGGTGGCATTTTTGCAGTGCGTAAACAGATGGTCGATGGCTTCGTCCCCAGGATCGTCAGGGGCCGTCTCTGCTACGAAATGAAGCTCAGGAGATCCAATATCAAGGTCTGCATTGAAAATAAAATTTCAACCACCTCACAGGGCCACACTCACATGTAATTCAAATCATGTGCAATGATTTGAGCCCACAGATGAATTGAGCAAGAGGACGTGTTTCACATATGCCTTTGCAAGGTTATGACTTGCAATTTGAAGTCTAATATGAAAGCCATTCGAGCCAGAAGTCATCCATTTGCGCACTACAAAAATGCCATCTAATGGCACGGATGGTCGCTGCGCAAACTCTCTATTAAGTACGCCTATTCTGCGTCCTAGCCCGCAATGTATATTTAACCAAGACTTGATTCGACTGATCATCGATCATCCCTAACCTGCTGCGGACATCGTGAACGTGGCGCCCACGCACACATTTCCCAGCGTACTTACTGGCCTTAAATCCTTGGGTAACTGGCCCTCGTCTTTCGCGGACGCGCTTGACACGTGAAGTAAAGGACGGACTCGCGCGGTGGTGGACGTGGAATTTCGTTGGGGGATCCGGAGTGCGTTCCGTTCTCACTTCAATATAAAGATTTGGGGACTAAACTCGTCTATAAGGGGCTTGAAGGGCCTCAGTCTGCAATACTTCGAACGATCCTCGTGAGTTGATCCATCTCCGAGAACGCCGAGCCGCATAATTCTGGTTCGAAGACTAAGTGACGCGAAGCCCAAGCACGCATATGCATACATTCCTTTCTTACTTCCTTATCCAAATTTCCACGACACTCCAAAACCTACTTGACATGTCAAAATTCGCAGTGGCCGTAGACGTAGGCCATAATTACACGACTGGCACGGTCCTATATTCACAGCTGCGGTCCAAGGACCGCATGTAGATCCTTGCCGCACGTTTCGTGCTACATTATGAATTACGACTCGAGCACCTCACCTCGCGAGCGGCGTCCCCGCTGCGGTCCCGGAAACTGGTCCCAACACTCCCAATTCCCTTCTTGCTGCTCATGAGCGTCCATTGCCAAATTCGGGCGACGGACCACGGTCTTGCGGTCTTGTGAGACTTACTGGGGTATGCTGCTACATGCGAACCAGTGTGAACTCCGGCTTCACAGTTGATAGCGGTTCAGAATCAATCAATACTGCATGAGGTGTATCGCCCTGCCATTTAATACCTATTCAATACATAGTTTAGTCCTCGTCCTCGTTGGACTCTTCCTCCCCGTCGTTGCGCAGCCCTTCCTCCTCGTCGCTCGACTCTCCCTCTCCGTCGTCCGATTCTTCCGTGTTGAACCACGCCTTCCGTTTGATGTTTTAAGCACGCTCTCCCAGCATCGGATTACCCCTTCGTCAGACGGCTGAAGCGGTCCGTGAAAGCGAGCCTCCTCCTTTAAGCCTTTCTGCCACCTCACTTCGAGCTCGTTATCGCTGTACTTCTTCCCCCATCGATCCATACTCTCCGCTAGATAACCTTGCCAACGTTCAATTAGGTCTATTGGGGATCGGGGGATGCCTTTCAAGTGTTGAGTGAGTGACTGCGAGCCACTGCCTGGGAACCTACCTTGAGCCATTGTACAACATCATAGAACTCGTTGGGCGGCAGCTGCTCTCCTGCTTTGACGAATACGTCCCAGGGCGGAACAAAGTGGCGGAGGTGATGTAGAAGCTCGGGGCTCGACTCCGGGGACGACCTGATGTGTCGACCCCATTCCAGGGATTCAAAGCCGGTATAAGGCGAAAAACGAGGCCTGTGAATAATGCTTTGTTAGAACGTAACCGAGCTACGTGTGCTGGCAGTCCGCTTACCAGTACTCAATAGGGAGGTCCCGATCTCCAAGGTGCTGTATCAGACGGATGGATCCACAAGCCAACTCTGTGGAAATCAAAGCTTCGGGGTAGAGCTCCTCGAATTCCTGGCAAAGTATAGGCAGGCACATCAACAGTGCACAGAGTTTCCGGGGTGACCAGCCGATGATTGGGCGTAGTGAACAGAGAGAGGTCGTTATTTCATCTGGGGACAGGTTCAATAGAAAGCGGATGTTAAACACGTTGCCGTAAAAGTGTGAGTCGGTAGGGATTCTAGGACCCAGTCTGATCGCTTGACAAATGCGAATCAGTTGGGGAGACCGGGAGAAAAGCCCCCGGCAGGCTTCAAACATGTCCTTGAATTCGGTGTTCATCCGGGACTGAAAACCACGATACATGTGGAGGGATGGAGCTAACGGCTTGGCGTTGGGTCTAGCGCATGATATGTAGAACTCCATAAATCGGAAGTCCTCCCAGCGCTGGATTAGACGGTGAGGGACGGGTTGAATTTCCTGAGCGAGAAATAAAGATAACACCGATACAGTAAATAATGGAGACGCACTCTGAGCCAAACTACGAAACGATTGATTTGCTCGGCGAATGACTCGGGTCCTTTTGAGCCCCATGGAAGAAAATCCGGATTGACAAGTTGGATGCGGGCTACAAGGTCGGGGGAAGATGGCACAGAGGTGATGAGTTCGAGCCATGGGCCCTGACCTAGTCTCCTACAGGCCATATAATGAGAAATGATTTAGCAAAGGGGTGCCGCGTGCATACCAGGGGAGTGGATCTGGGGCGCGGTTCAACTGATGGTTCAACTGCTGATCCTCGTATGTATAAGCAAGTGTCTTGAGCACTGCGTGAGCTAATTTGCGGCGGTGCGCATCAATATAGAAAGTTGATGACCGTTTGTGGTCGTGCAAAAAATCAAGAATGGATGCATGGTGGACCGTGATCACTGGATATAATGTCGAGCCCATACTGAGGACAGAATGCAGGTTACGCAGGATTAACTCAGTATCGTCAGCATCTAGACCAAGCAGCAAGTCAATATCTTTGGATGACAATCGGAAGTTGGCGACAGCGCAAAGAATATCGCAAAGGTTGGAATGGGAGCTGTCAGGAGCGGAGGAGAGAATTTGAAAGTACAGCTGATCGAGTGCGGCAAATGGTGAATCGGAGTCATCACTGCTCAGCTTTTGGATGGATTCTAGGCGCTTCGTCGGTCGAAACCCCTTGTCGTCGATGAACCTGATGATGGTAGATGCGTAGATGAAGTAACCGGATGATTTTATGACCAAGGCTTCGAGAGTGGCCGGAGATGGCCAAGGAGTTAGCGTGTTCCCCATGGTATGTCGATGTTCGTGATGAATGCGGGTGAATTCATCGCGGAGGTATGTTCGGATGTCTTCAAACGATTGTTCGACATTGACAGAATCGTAAAGTTCTTGGAAGGAATCCTCCTCAAATTCCTCCCGAATATGTGCTTCTGGTCTGCTCGCAATGAGAAATCTGAGCCGAAGGGAACGGTTGTGAGCAATGGATGCGATTAACCGCAGTATCTCTTGCTGAACATTGAGCCCCTCACACTCATCCAAGCCGTCGATGAGAAGAACCAGAGGTGCAGGATCTCTGAGCAACTTGCATGGCTCAACGATCAAGCTGTATAGCTGCACATCCATCCCCCTCCCGACAACAGATGGATCGGTCTCTGCGCTCCGAGAGATTGGAGCATTCAACTGGCGACTCGGATGGAGCGCTAGCTGGTAGGCGAGTGTCGCGAAGAGGACTTTCGCGTTGCCGCGAGTGGCGTGCCCCCGTTTAAAAAAGAAGGCCCCGCCGAGGTGGCCAGCTTCCCGCAATCGCTGGCATAGAGTCTGCATGATGCCGATTTGCCAGCCCCAGCAGGACCATGCAACCAGCGGATCGAGTAGGCGAAGGCGTCGGCCACCGCCCAGTTATATAGGCCATCCAGTATTTCTGTGCGTGTTTCGGGGTGACATCTGGCTGCGGGAAGCTCTCCGCGGAGTCATGTAGTGCCTCTAAAGCGACCACACGATGGAGAATCTGTATTCCTGTTTCACCAGAGCGGTGGTTGACATTCTGTGTGTTTATGATGGTCCCGCCGGTGCGTGGCTCGGTTGGGAGTGATTCTGGTGACTATCGTAGCCAATCTCGTGAGGAAAGAGTTGGGGCGGTCATCGGGAACTTGGCGTCCACGCGCGAATTGGCGGACCAGCGGTCCGTGTCCCAATTGAAGGGGATGGTGTGATATGGGTTGGTCAATGAATCCCCGGGGTCTGGCATATTGCCGGGATGAAAGTCCAGAGGAGGTTGGGTTCTGAATTGGATGAAGGAAACCAATGATGGAAGGCAGTGGTGCCGAAGTCGTCGCGGGCTGATTAAATCCCGACGCATAATCGAGCCTGGGCTGCGCCGATGACAGTGGCCCTGAATGCACATCGGCATGATCTTCGGGATTGGTGGAACCCCTCAGTAAAAGAGGTGGTCGAGAAGAGACAGCTTTGGGGTATGTATGAGATCCAGCCTGACATTCGGATTCCATTCCAAACACACCGTAAGGCGCCTGCCTCGCTCTCATCCCATGCCGCGCGTTCCTGGCAGCACCCGACAACTCGCGAGGGTCATAGCCTTCGGTCGAGCCAGATTCGAGCGCAAAAGTCGACCTCACATCGTGCAGGCTGCGATCCTGGACCATGAGGTGTTGGTGGGTCTCGAGGTTCACGTCGCCGGAAACATTAATGTAATTTCCGCCGTGGATCTGGAAGCCGGTACTGTTGTTGAACATCGACTCGAGAGAAACTGGGGGAGGCGAGCGTGAAAGCAAAGATAACCGAAGTAGACACTGGGAGAAGCTGTTGACGTGTGCCTGACGTCCAGCGCGTGGGCGAGGGCGCTTGTTGCAATAATAGCAGCGCACTGCACTGCCTCGAAACTTTAGAAAACAGCTCGCGACGGCGAGGGAATAATCTCGTCTCTGGGCATGCTGATGGGGTGCTCCTATCCCTCTTTCTCACATCGACGAACAGCCCGTGGCTGGAGCTCTCAGTCCAACCGAAATCCAGAAGCTGAATCTGGCAGACATTTGTTGATGATGGGCACGTCGGAGTAAAGAACAGGGCCACGGCAGAATTCAAGGCCGAAAGATAGTCGATGCGGATATGCGAAGGCAGTGCCTCGCTTGCGACAGCATCTCCGAAATACGACGGGATAGACGCCCAGTGCCGTAAGATCACTCGCGACTTGATAGCATTTTGTTTTTTTTTTTTTTTTTTTTTTGTGGAGCGTTTGTTTAACAGGGAGGAATAGCGTAAACGCTACCTGTCATCTTTGTCTGATACCCCTAAGGCGAGCATCATCCATCGAATCATTTTCAAGGCCGACCAAGTCGTCCCCTCCCTGTCCGCTGAAATTGAGGCCTTGGACTGAAAACCCGGCCAGACGTTACATTCACCCGAACATGTAACGTAACTTAATATATTAAAATATTGAAATATTAATATATCAATATATACATACAAATAGAAAATCGAAAATATCTACAAAGCTTAAATTCAATACTCACGTTATACAGGTTCCTTCGAAGGAAAGCCTCAGTCCTTTTGTGTTTGCGCCACCCCGCTCTGAAAACTGCCTATCAGCCCCTATAAGGCCCGTAAGGCTGATCAGCCTGGTCAACCATTATAAAAAATTACTGAACCTTATCACTCCCCTGAATGCCTGACGCACTTATCAGGCCTTATTTGACCTGATATCATCTTATCACCCAAATTCGGATTTTCCGACAAAGAACCTAACACTCCTTGAGAAGTCCTTGTGCCTCGTCCCGCGCCACATCTGGTGCGTTGGCAGGGCGTTCCCGTCCGCGTCCGAGGCCGCCCCTCTTGTGTATTCCATGTTCCTACGTGTCGCGTTGCGGTCCAGGGCGTCTTGGTACGTCTCACGATTCATCTTGACAAGCCTGATGATTTTGTATGCTAGGGACTGTGTCATAGCATTGAGCTTCGCCCCGGGGAGTACCAATGCGGGGCGAATTATTGTATCTACAATATCTGGCTGTGGCTTCTCTGCTCCCTCGCCCGCTAGGGCGTCCGCACCCTTGTTCCCGGTTACTCCAGAGTGGCCTTTCACCCATTTAAATGCCGTCTGGGCTTTGCGCTCCCTGAGCTTCGCCACTGTGAGCTTTATTAGACCCCCGTTCGTGATGGTGTGGTACCCTTCGTCCTCCCACTTGGTGAGGTTTTTCGTTAGGCCCTCGATCATATATTTGAGTCACTTAGTATTATTAGGGGCATGTCCTTGGGGCAATCTTCGATCATCTCTTTGACCGCTAGGACCTCGCCCACCTGGTTTGACGGTGCCCATTCATCAGGCACCTTAATGGCACGGTTCCTCGCATCACCTTCCCCGTAGAAGATGCCCACTCCTGCGTGTGCGTTCTCAGCGCCATTATTGAACGCGGAGCCGTCGGTGTATACTGTTGTGTCCACCGCGTCTGGTTGAGGGGCGGTGCCTCGTGTTCGGGGCTGTT